>MU744820.1:27311-37976 GCA_026770625.1 Nicotiana glauca | reverse complement strand
GGTGACTTGGGACACCATAAATCTCCCAAGTGGCGACTCTGAATCTCTTAATAAACGAATCCCGTTTCGATTGTCCTTTAATTGGAAAAACTCCTTTTTATTATACCCTTCACGGGGTGTAGCGGAAAAAGGAGGTGTGACAACCACGTTAATGCCCCTTCCGTCAATGTCTCCCTGAACTTTTTCAGCAGTACGGATGGTACTTGTTCCTTTGACAGATCATTACCCTTCACAGCGGTCACATAGTGGATCAGCTGGTCTTCGGGGTCTGTCGTCCCGTCATATATCCTTAAGTAAGGCGACATTTTGAAGGTTTTTGGGATCGGGTGAGGTGCAGCTTCTTCGCTATATGGCTGTTCGACGAATCTTCCCACGTCGCGCTTCGGTAGTAACTTAGGAGCGCCGGGAATTTTATCTACCCTTTCTTTATGCTCTTTCATTTGATCCCGAAGTGCCTTATTTTCACTTTCTAGTTCTTTCATTTTCTTTAGGATGGCTGCAAGTGTGCCATTGCTGGTCTGGTCATTAGAGTGGTTGTTGTTTGTTCGTACAATATTGTGTTTACTGGTGGTAGCGATGTCTGTCGTCAATGGGTTCTTAGCGTTGTTTTGGGGCGATTTCTCGAGTAAGCTGCCTTGGGTGTTCATCAGCCATTCTTCTAGTAGTTTCTTGACCACTGGGGGTGGAGTTTCTTTGATCACAGACGTGGAAGCTCCTTTCTCGTACAAGATCGTCAGATCTTCAGATGGAGAGGGTGAGATTTTTCCCTCTTGAATGCTGCCAGGTGTTGTGCTCAAGATATTTTCTCTACCGGCCTCGTTGAGGGGGTCAATGAGGTTGGTTGTGACATCTGCTATTGCTTTCAATCTTACGTCATTTTTTGCCATTTTTGATATCAATAGGGTGTGAAGGAATGTGGTTTGTTCTTGAGATTCTAGGTGCAGACTATGATTTCGATTGCCGAGTTCCCACAGACGGCGCCAAATTGTTTGACTCGAAAGTTAACGAATACTTTGAAAGCAAATACAATCAAAAAGTAGATCAAAGGTAAATCGTAATCGAAAATAATAAGACCTAGAAATGTGTATAATATCTTTTATCGCTTTGGATATATTGAGTGTTCTAGAGAGTAAAAAAGTAGAGAGAAAAAGAGATAGAGAGAGAGAGCTTGTATTAGAAAAAGATCTGATCCCTTACAACATTGGGATCCTCCTTTATATAACAGGAGGACCTCCTCCAAATAATAAAAGAAATATAAATATAGATCGCGCGTCCTCGAGGGGACGACGAGACTTATGAACGCGCTTTCGCTCCGACGTTCTGGGGACGTACCCTTACTACGACCATTGTTTAGTCATGGGTCGTTGCTACATCAAGGGACAAAATTTGACCCTATACACTGTTAAGCTGTGAGAATGAATGCCAAGAACAAAATAGAAAGAAAAGTAGGAAGTAGGAAGCTAGAAATAAAAGGTATAGTTGTTTCCTTCCATTTATAAAGAGCTTTGTTCGAATACTAATCAAGAATATGGAAGAGGAAGACTACTGCATACTGCTCTTTCAAAATTTCATTAGGCTGCATAATATGACATGTAAAGTCATATTTAATTTTCTTCATAGGATTTTTTCCGGGATATGTTAGTTGATAGAAAGGCTTATATTAAGATCCACAATGTAGCATGATTTAAGAGGATTAAATTGTAAGGTATGTTGTCTTGTTTCTGCCTTATTATGAAGCACTACATTGAAGAAGAAAAATACATATTCAATCAAAATAATTCAGTATATTGAAGTAATACATACAACAACAACAACAACAACAACAACAATAACACGACTTAGTAAATTTTCACTTATGGGTCTGGGAATGGTAGTGTATACGCAGACCTTACTCCTACTCGAGGGAGTAGAGAGACTGTTTTCGAAAGACCCTCAGATTAAGAAAACGAAAAGAGACAATATATTAGTATCATCCATAGAATCCAAAGGAATAATAACAGCATCATAAAAGCCAGAAAATAGATAAAAATAATAGCAATAACCAATAAATAAACCCGACACTATAAGAGGAAAGAGTAGTGAAAACACAATATTAACCACTAGTAGTCTAAGATAAAAATCCTATCAGACTAGACTCACAGAGATTTAGTAAAATAATAAAGATAAACATCATCTCTCAAGTAAATAAGAAAAAGTTCTAACATTAAAGGTGAGTTTGGTATGAAGAAAAATATTTTACTAGAAAATGTTTGCATGGAAAATGAGTAATTTTATGATTTATTTTTTTTTGTTTGGTTGGTGAGTGAATTTTTTTTTTGGAAAATATTTTCCAGTGAGGGGGTGGGGTGGTTAGGTGAGCGCGGGGTTGGGATGGAAGTTGGGTCGGTGGGAATGGGGAATAGGGTGGGGAAGGTTGAGAAGGAGTTTTGGAAAATATTTTTCCTTCTCTTGATAGTGAAAATATTTTTCTCTAATTGGAGGAAAATGAGTTCATGGGGAAAATATTTTTCAAAATATTTAAACCAACCAAATATGGAAAAATTAAAAAATATTTTCTGGAAAATATTTTCCTTCATACCAAACACACCCTAAATGATTATAAACAAATATGCATATAAGACTTATAAATATTTAAAGTAAAAAATCTTCATCATCAGTTTCAGGTTCTAATTCGATATCTCCAATAATATCATCAGCTAAGATAAAATCGGTACTGATAATCAAGATCATTTCTTCTCCAATTCACAAAGTCTTCATCTTCCTCAAATATACAGGAGAAATCTTGAGCATCTTGTTAAAAAGTTTCTTTACTGATAATATCATCAGTAAAATAAGCAAAATGACATTCAAGACAATTGACCAATTGGGATGAAGATTATCCTTGACATAAAAAACTTGTTCTGCTTGAGATGCAAGAACAAATTGTTCATTTGTTGCTAACTTTCGGTTAGTATTGACATTATCAATGCCATGTTTATCTATTTTCACTTCTTTTCTAATTTGATCAACATCCCACCAATCACATTTAAATAAAATAATTCATTTACTTTCGAAGTATTGAAGTTCAACTATTTCGGTTAGAATACCTTAATAATTTATATTTTGACCATTTATTACTCCTCTTACTAAAACACCACTATTTTGCTTCACCCTGTTACCCTCGAACTGTTTAGTATGAAATCGAAAATCATTTATTTCATACGCCTTGAATCTTTGAATTCCATCAAAAGGACCTCTAGCCAAAGAATACAACCCGCAACTTGCATGTGAATTTCCTTCCTTGTGCATTTGCATGATCTGTACAAAAATAAATAAATAAATATTATAATAATGCTAAAATAAGTATGACAAATTGAATAAAAAATACAGTAAAAACTTACTTGATGAAAAAACCAATCATCAAAGTTCATGTTCCTATTACTATGCTAGTACTCTCTATTTAAAAATAAAAATAATAATTGAGAAAACGCTAAATTTTCTAACAAAATCAAATTGCGGTGTAAAATACCATAAAGAAATATATCATAAAAATGGTTGAACTTCTTCACAATTTCTCAAAACATAAAGATGAGCTTGTTTTCGCTCATGCTCTTCAAAATTTCTAGATGTATCTCTTAACAAAGGGAAACCTTTTCATTCAAATATTGATAATCCACAATATGACTCTACATGATCATCTTCATCATTTTTGTCCACTCGATTATATCCTTTTCCACTTTCATGTAAATACTTTGAACAAAATATTAGACGTTCTTCAACAATATACCCTTTTGCAATAAATCCTTCAGATCGACTTCTATTGCGAACATAATATTTCAGTTTGTGTAAGAATCTACATAATATAACATTCATCTAAATGCTTAGCATGAGAAATTAATAAGTCACATAAAATTAAACTGAAATTATAAAATACAAAAATATACCGCTCTATTGGGTACATTCATCTGTATTGTACAGGTCTAGCAAGCTTAGCTTCTTTTGGAAGATGAATGACCAAGAGCACCATAATATCAAAAAATGCTGGCAGAAATATTTTTTCTATTTTGCTCAACTTTATTGGAATTTGATTTACAAGTCGATCCAACACATCAGCTCTTTCAGTTTTTGAACACAACTCTTTGAATAAAATACTTAACTCGGTGATAGCATCATAGACATGGTTCGACAGGACTCCGCGGATTGCAAAAGGAAGCAGTTGTTCCAAAAGAATATGAGTCATGACTCTTCAGTCCATAATTTTACGTTCCTTTAACTATACGCACCGTGATAAATTGGAAGAATAACCATATGGAACCTTAATAGTTTTCAAGAACTTGCATACTTTAGACTTCTCACTGGTGATAAAGTATATCATGCTACTGGATAATACCATTTTCCATCTCTTTGAGTTGGATGCAAATCTTTTCTTATACAAATCGCATTCAAATTATCTATTATGTTTTTCTTTCATATCTAATAACGTCCCAATAATATTGTCACACACATTATTTTTAATATGCATGGCGTCTAAATTTTGGCGTATTAGATTATTTTTCCAATAAGGAAGTTTGAAGAATATGCTTTTCTTCCTCCAATTATGGATGCCTTTAATTTTATTTTTTTTTTGCGTCTTTTTCTCTTCTGGGTCTTACCAAATTTAATGTCTTCCAATGTATCCAACCGGTTTAAAATATTATCTCCAGAGAGAATTTTCGGAGCAGGTCTTCTTTCTACTTCCCCATTAAAATCACATTTATTTTCCCGCCACTTATGATTACACGATAAAAACCTGCGAGCACCCATGAAAGAGAACTTACGATTATACTTTAATTGAGTAGACGGAGTCTCTTTGTTGCATGAAGAGAAAGCTAAAGCTCCCTTTGTGCTCTATCCAGACAAATAGGCATAAGCTAGAAAATCATTTATAGTCCATAAAAGTGTTGCCCGCATACATAAGTTCTCCTTTCTCGAACCATCATATGTATTGAATGCATTATACCATAATTCTTACAACTCATCCACCAAAGGTTCTAAGTATACATCAATGTCATTTTCAGGAGCTTTAGGGCCAGGTATCAACAAAGACAAGAAGCAATATGGCTGCTTCATGCAATTCCAAGGGGGTAGGTTATTGTAACGACTCGACTGGTTGTTTTGAGTATTTTTGCACTTTTCTCAGTAGATTGATGACACGAGTATCTCCACATGAGGTATTATAACTTATGTGAATCGTCGGTTTTGGTTTTCAAATTATTCAAAATCGATTTGGAAGAATGAACTTCAAGATTGAAGCTTTAAGTTGGAAGAGTTGACCAAGTTTGACTTTTTAGCATTTAACCTCGGATTGGAGTTTTGATAATTCCATTAGGTTTTGGACTCGGACATATGCTCGGATTTACATTTGGATATTTCTAGAGGGTTTGGCACTAGTTGACGAAAGTTGGAAAATAAAAGGTTTAGAAAGTTCATAAGTTTGACCAGAAGTTCACTTTGAGGATATCAGATTCGAATTGTAGTTCCAAAATTGAAATAACTTCATTATGTTATTTGGGACTTGTGCACAAAATTAAAGTTTATTCCGGGTTGATTTGATATGGGTTGGACGCTTGGAAGCAATTCTAAAAGTTCTTGAAGTTTATTTTGATCTTCATGCATTTTGGCGTCCGATTCGTTATTTTAGAGGTTATTTTTATGTTTTGATTTCACAAGCGAGTTGGTTTTGTGTTTTTAGATTGGTGTGGGTAGATGATTTGGAGCCTCGGGGGGCCGGGTGAGTTTCAGATTGGTTTCGGAATGATTTTTGAGTGTTGGTACTGGTGTCATTACATTTGCGAAGTTTTTCTGCAAATGCGACTATCGCAATTGCGAAGACTTCTACTACTTTTGCAAGGTAGATGTCTTCGCATTTGCGATATTTGGTCGCAAATGCGACTTTAGTAGGAATCCGCTTGGTTTGCTTTTGCGATGAGCTGTACGCTTTTGCGGGGTTTGCATTTGTGAACCCCATGTCGCAAATGCGACATCTGCAGCCTGCATATAGTTGGTAATTTCGAGACTTAGCCTCATTTTGTTATATTTTGAACCCTAGCTTCGATGAGAGGCAATTCTGTGGAAGAATTTTCATACCAAACCATTGGGTAAATACCTCTAATCAATTTTCAATTATATTTTATGATTATATATTAGATTTAACTCAAATTCATGAGAATCTAGGGAAAGATTTGGAAATTTTGTCAAAGTTTTTAAAGATGAAAATTTGGGATTTAAGAGTCAAATATGACTCGAATTTGGAGATAAAATACGATATGGACTAGTGGGGCTATGGGTAGTCAAGACCTACTCTTAGACCCGGCGGGCCCGAGGTTGACTTTTATTGATGTGACGACCCGACCCGTCGTCTCATGAGTTACCGCTCCGATTTCCCTATTTTTAGCTTCCTTATGCTTCATTATCCATATCTTGTGTAATCGAGTTGATTTAAAGTGGTTTTAATAAGAAATGAGACACTTAGTCTCTTTTAAGAAGCCTTAAGTTGGAAAAGTCAACCGGACGTTGACTTATGACTTAGAGGGCTCGGATGTGAATTCCGATGGTTCGGTTAGCTCCGGGAGATGATTTGTGACTTAGGAGTGTGATCGGAAGTGATTTTGGAGATTCAGTGTAGAATTTGGCTTGAATTGGCGAAGTTAGTATTTTAGCGAAATCCGGTTGGTATGCGAGATTTTGATCCGAGGGTCGGAATGAAATTCCGAGAGTTGCAGTAGCTTCGTTAGGTGATTTGGGATGTGTGTGCAAAATTTCAATTGATTCGGAGGTGTTTAGGTCGGATTTTTGATCGGATGCAAGTTTTGGAAATTCTAGTTAAACTTAGGCTTTGATTTGATGAAATTTGATGATTTTGATGTTAATGGTAGTGTTTTGATAGTTCGAGCAAGTTGAATAAGGTAATAGAACTTATATGTGCTTTTGGTTGAGGTCCCGGGGGCCTCGGGTGAGTTTCCGGGTAGTTTCGGACCATTTCTAGGCCATTTTTAATTGCTGGTTTTTGTCTGCAGCAGTGTTCTATGCGATTGCGGACAATGGGTCACGATCACAGTGAGTTAAATGTGAGAAACATGCTAATGAATCGCGATCGCGTAAAGCCTTTCGCGATCGCGGAGAAGAAATATTCTGTTGCGTTGATCCCAATTCGGAAGCTCATATATCACAATCTATAAGGAATTTTGAGATGATGTAAAAACAAACGTTGTAGCCCCATGTGCCTAGTTTCTAAAAACGTAAACTATTCATGATTTGGATTTGTTTAGGAAGAGATATGGCTGTTATACTACAGGGTGTCCGTGAAGATGAAGAGGAAAGTCGTGTTGCACATGGGCTTACTTTGTCAGATTATATCTATAAATCTATAAGGAATTGGGAAATGACCAACACACTAAAGTTGTAAATCTTTGAGTCTAGTTTTCAGAAAATCAAATCATTTTTCATTTGGAGTTTTGTGGAAAAAGTTATGACTATTATACTGGAGGCTATCCGGAAGAGCTGGGAACTGTTCATCGCGATCGGGAAGCATTATCCGCGATCGCGAAGAGTAAATTTTGGGCTGGAAAATTATTCTCCGAGATCGCGAAGCATTTTCCGCGATCACGAAGAGTAAAATACCTGGGCGGAATGTTTTAAAACACATCAGTCGCGATTTTGGGTCTATTTTCACCCATGACTACCCGTTTTTGGAGATTTTTGGAGGAAAAGAAGGAGGGATTCAAAGGGAAACGACTTGAGGTAAGAATCTTTGTCTCAATACTCGTTATTATTGTGAAATCCATCTAGAAATTTATGGAAACTTGGTAAAAATGGGAAGAACTGGGGCTTGAGTTTTGAGATTTTATATTGAGGATTTGAGGGGTCATTTGAACTCCGATTTTGGCATTCTTGATATGTATGAACTCGTGGGAAGACGAGGAATATAAATATATAAAAATTTCTGAGTTTCGAGAAGTGGGCCCGGGGCTTGAGTTTTGGTAATTTCGGGAATTGTGCCCGAATTTGATTGTTTTCGCTTAGGCTTTGTTCCTTTAGCATATTGTGATATATTCGCTCTGATTTTGGATAGATTCGACGCGTGTGGAGGCCGATTTGAGGAGCAAAGGCGTTGAGGGCTAGAGATTTCGCCGGTTCGAGGTGAGTAATATTTGTAAATGATATCCTGAGTGTTTGAAACCCCGGATTTGCACATCATAGTGCTGTATTGAGGTGACTTGCACGCCGGATATGAGCGTGGGGTAGAGCACCGTTGTGGATTGTGACTTGGTCCGTCCCGGTTGTTGATTTTTCCGTGTATTTGACCGAAACTTCTTGTATCATCATACTATGGGCTGACTGCCATGTTTGGGCTTCGTGCCAACTATGTGAATCCTTCGGGGGATTGATATTACTGTTTTAGCATATCTTGCATATCATTTGGTTTCAGTCCAAGGTTTTAAATACTGTTTTGCAAACTCAGCCATACTTCTAAGTTTTGAAAACTCAAATGATATTTTAAATGATATTTCGGGCTGAGAACTACTGTTTTATAAATGCCCAAGGGGCTTATGATGATTTTCTGGACTGAGCATGGATCGGGCTGCGCGCCGCAGCAGTATTATATTGATTATGGGTGGATCGGGCTGCGCGCCGCAGCGATGTTACATTGATATTGAGGCCGAGTGCCTGGATGATTATACTGATATTGATATGAGGCTGAGAGCCTAGATGTGATGCCACGAGATGGCTTGTTATTGTGCTTGGGCTGTACGAGCCCCTCCGGAGTCTGTACACACCCCCAGTGAGCATCGTCGACGATAAATAAATGGAGCGGGCTGCACGCCATAGCGGGTACTAGAGTGTACCGTCATATGCATTGCATTGCACTCATGCATTTGTTCTTATTTTGTAATGTTGTCATGACATTTAGCACTCATATCATTGGCATCCATGCTACTTCTTGCACTGTTTACCAGATACCCTGGTGTAATTTGTTAATAGAGTGCTGTGCCTGAGAGGCTGATGTTGTACTTTGTGAGTTAGGAGTGAGCCCGAGAGGCTGATGTTGTACTTTATGAGTTGGGAGTGAGCCCGAGAGGCTGATGTTGTACTTTGTGAGTTGGGAGTGAGCCCGCGAGGCAGATTTCTGATTATTTCTTACTTGTTGAAATTATTTTCGCAATTGTTGAAAAGGAATATTTCAAAAGAGGTTTTAACTGAGCCCAGATGTTTTCCAAAGGATTTCACGGTTTCACTATTTTTCTCAAAAGGGTTGTACTGTTCTATATAGCATGATGGAGTACCTTACGTGATTTCTTGCTTTCAGCTATTATTTACTTTTATTACTCACTGAGTTGGAGTACTCACTTTACTCCCTGCACCTCGTGTGCAGATGCAGGTAATTGTTCACCCGGTAGCGGGTTTTGGGCTGATTCGAGATTTTGCTATCGTAGCTGAGCAAGGTGACCGTCAGCGTTTGCGGCACTGTATTTCTTCATTGATTCTAAATTCCATTCTGTATATTATTGGTCTTGTATTCGTGTTTTGATTCTTTAGATGCTCGTGACTTGTGACACCCCGGTTAGGGCTGTGTTGGGTTGGATTTCCGCATTTTTATCTGTACTTCCGCTATTTGGTATTATTAAACCACGTTGCACTATAGTTTTTGTTAAATAATTGTTTTAAAAGGATAAATTGGGTTGACTGACTGGCCTTGTCTTCACGAGAGGCGCTATCACGACCAGGTTCGGGATTTGGGTCGTGACAAGTTGGTATCAGAGCCTAGGTTACTAGGTCTCACGAGTCATGAGCAGGTTTAGTAGAGTCTCGCGGATCAGTATAGAGACGTCTGTATTTATCCTCGAGAGGCTGCAGAACCTTTAGGAAAACTTCATATTTTTGGAACTCTTATCGTGCGTCCTTGATTCAGCTTGAAATTCCTTCCACGCGTTCGCATGCGCGTATGAGCGTTCGGTATCAGATGTGCATTGATAGCCTGTGATTCCCCGATCGAGGGGCGAGATGTGATTTCTATGAATTGATGTTGGGCCAGTCTGAAGGACTTGAGGCCGGGTCTTTGCCTATGGCTTGAGCACTGAGGTGCTGATTGTGTGAGCAAGTGTTTTGAACTTATATGTTCGGTATTGCCCCTTTTAGTGGGAATCATGGCTGGATAGCTACGTGAGGAGTATGATAGTACTGCGAGATGTATCTATATGACTTGGAAGTGACGAGGAAGTCTACTGGATGATAGATGAACTATTGAGTATGATTTCCATTGTGATAGGATGTGTAGTCCCAAGTTATGGGTGCGTGAAGAATCTTTTTATGTCTCCTATTTGGAGTGAAGTAAATTTCATGTTACGGTATGAGTTTAGACTCAGGAAGATTCAGTGATTGTGTAATGTGTATGGCAGTGGAAGGTATACAAAAATATTAACTAAAGGTAAAGCTAGTAGGTAATTGGATTATGAGGGGAATCTATTTGTCATACTAGTTAGATAAGTCTGGGAGCTGAGATCGCTTCTGTAAATGTATTATGACGAAATCGTTGAGCCAAGGAGACCACCTTGAAGGTCGAACACATTAAAGAAAGAATATGTTCTTACTCGGTCGAATAGCCCAATAATGGAGGATTGAAAGATATTTTCTATATGTTATGATTCA
>MU744820.1:3555-16347 GCA_026770625.1 Nicotiana glauca | reverse complement strand
GGGGGGGGGGGGGTCATTGGAAGGGCGTGTAAGTAGGAAATTAAGATAAGGCAAGTAGAGGGTTCTAGAACATGGGTAGCTGGCCTTGTTTGGCCAGTACAAAATACTGAAACCAATGAGGAACAACTAGCTATCCCATTTCTGTTAGAAAAGATGCTCTTAAGACTATTTTGATGGAATAATTCCCTTATCCTTAGGAGCACATGGGATTTTTTCATCTCCTATATATTCAGAACGCTCCCCTCACTCAAGACACGAAAAAAAGGATCTGAAAAACTCTCTGAAAATCCAGCTTATTCTTTTATCAGTTTTTATTCTTCTTTACAAAAATCTGGAGTAGTCTCCTTTGGATTTATGGGTTCTAAAACTGAAGTGTGGTCTGATATCGAAATTGATTATTCATTATTATTGTTGTTTCTTTGTTGCTGAACTACCTACCTTCACTTAGCATTTTGGAGCAGTTCTTAAACAACTAGGTACACATCTTACCTAGTGTTTAAGTATTTGAAATATGATTTGATATGAATGTAAATTCATTCTCATAAATACTATAGCATTTAATTTCTCTTCGACCATGTAATTCCCTGTTACTTCAATGTTTCTTATGCTATGAAAAACATTTTTTTATGTGTTAAATGCAATCTTTGTTATCTTTGTGATTGAGTTTATGTATACTGTTTCTTTTGATTCATTCTGGTCTAATATTCTTATATTTATTAGCTGAGTTTGTAGTATTGCTATTAACATGTGTGAAGTCATGCTCATTGTGGATATGATCCTCGACATGGTCAGACCCACAGGATTCAATGCTAAAAATGGAATTCTGGGTGTATATGAAAGATTTGGGAACTTTCTGAAAGCTACTGCTGAAACTTTCATTATAGTCATTAGGATATTTGCTTTGATAGTTTAGATTAGGCTTGTCTCTTATTTCATAGATTGAGCTTCATTCATTTTGTTTAGTTATAGTCTGATGACCAATTGTTCATTACTGCCAAAGAAATACAAAATTCTAATATAGACATATTATGATGTATAAATATGTTGGGACAATTAGTATTGAATGGTTTTAGCAATTTATCCTTCATGTGGTGGATTCATTTGGAAGTCCAGGATGATTGTATAATGTCACTAGCTCATTTCTTCTTGTGTGTTCACTGGAAGTGTCTGCTGTTTAGTATGCTTGACATGGTGTATTTTTCTTAAAAATTAGAGGTCTAAGTCTATACAATTTCAAATATTATTCGATGTTAAATTGCTAGGTCATATTCAAATCTCTAGTTGCGAGTGAACTGATTACACGTCTGATTTCAATGTAATTAATTGGTAGTTTGGGTTAGTTTAAGTTTATATTGTTGTTATTAATGTTATGGTGATGAATTAAGGCCTATAATATGTTTGTTCAACACTTTAATTTTTTCTACAATTTATGTAATGTTTTTAGAGGAAATTGAGCCTCAAATGGGCCTTAATGTCGAAGGCCCTCCTGCTGGGAGCAATTGGGCCTGCCGTTAGCCCTGATGAGGCAGCCCGATTGGAACTAGGCTCAACGTGTTCTGCTCTTGTCTTCTTTCACTTGTGGGCTCAATTTCGAGCCCAATTTTCTTCAATAATTTTTATCCATTAAGTTTTCTGTTAGTATACTAAAAAATGGGTTTTAACATTGAATGCTTGTCCTTGAAACGTTGGGCTTGGTATTGGCCCAATCGAAGCTGCTAAGGCCGCTTGCCCCCTTGTCCTCATTCCTGGGCTCAAATTCGAGCCCAGTTTCCACCAGCCATATTTCTCTTAAAGATCCTTTTACATAATGTATTGGGCCTATTGCTGGCCCAATTCTGCTCAAATAATTAAAGGCTTAGCTTATCTCCCATTGCATTTACAATTAGTAGCTCTATATCGAATTTCAAACTTAGTTTAAATATGAATACTCGTAGTTTGCTTTAGGCGCGCTATAATAAATTATCGTGACTATGGGTACGGTTCCCGTGACGTAGTTATGAGGCATAATTCCCAAATTCGGGTTTGCATTTCATGCGACCCTATCATAACAACTTCGAATAATAAATAAAAATTTCACAAATCGCGAGTGCATTTCATGTAGCATGGTTTGTAATGTGTTCCCAAACAAACAAGTGTACGACAATCGTAACTTGTTTCAGAAATAATTTCATAAATAATTAAAAGCGTTTGAAGCTAAAAATGCATAATAGGTATAAAAATATGTTATTAATTAGATAATTAGGCTAATTAATAATAGTTGAGCGACCGTACTAAAACCACGGAACCCGAAAATCCCTAACACCTTCTCTTGGGTTAACAGAATTTCTTACCCGGATTTCTCTGTTTCACAGACTGTAAAACATAGTCAAACTTTCCTTTATTCGGGATTTTAAACCGGTCACTTGGAACACCATAAATTATCCCAAGTGGTGACTCTGAATTTGATATAAATAATCCCGTTTCGATTATTGTCACTTTAATTAGAAAAACTCCCATATACTCCTTTCGAATAAAAAAGGGAGGTGTGACAACTCTGGCGACTCTGCTGGGGAACCGAACCCAGAATATCTGGTTTAGGTTCAGAATTCGAGCTTAGAATAATTGGCTTTTATTTATTATTTGATCTTTTACACGTTTGAGCTTAATATGCTAAATGCCGCTTTTTACCGCTTTGATATTGTTTGGACTGTATATAAATTGTTGCGAAACCCTCTTCTCTCTGAGTCTTCTAAATCATCTGGGAAGTGTGCTCTTTGCGTGGCTTCTTTTCTGTAAGAGTCATATCCCAATTTTAGAACGAGATTCGGACAAGTTGCAAAGTCGGTGAAGCTTCTGTATTCCCGGTATGCTGCCCTCCCCCTCTCCGATTCGAGTTGTCCGCTCGGATAAGCCATGACAGGGCCGGCCCTTCCATAAAGCAAATAAAGCAACCACTTTAGGCCCCGTATTTGTGAGGGTCCCATTTTTTGTTACACTTAATATATTATGTATAAGTTTAAAAAACAGTTTTGTACAATAAAAATTTTGATTTCTTTCTACCAAGAAAATTGCTCTTGAAATGAATATTGAACCCGAATTTCATATGAAACGTGTGATATAGGAAGTAACAATTTGATACAAATATTCATAATGAAATCTCAAAATCATTCAAAGACTTTCAAAGAGTCCTTTAGAGTTGATTATTTTTATACATAATAGACAAGGCTATTTTTTCACTTCAAAATAGATTTGGACAATTCGAAACATATGAAAATATTTTTGATTTTCTATTTAGCAGTAAAAATTAATATCACTAGATGTTGGAAATTTAAAAAAAATATTGCCTTAATCGTGAGTGTTCCTTAAAACGTACTATTAAATTCGATATTGATGGTTTATATTTATTTTATGAATTAAAAGTATTAAAAATAGTACAATTAGAAGATAACAGTTTAATTGATACACTTATTCAAATAAAAATATTTAATTATTTCCAAATGCTTACAATGCTTATGGAATAATGTTAATAACTCATGTTACCGTTGCTTCAACGGAAAGAAGTTTTCATAATTCAAATTGATAAAATCTTACCTAAGAACAATAATGGAACAAGAAAGAATAAATGGATCAGTTGTATTGTCAATTGAGAAATACTTATTAGGAGTTATTGATTATAAAAAAATTATTAATAACTTTGTATATAAGAAAAGCTAAAGTATTGACTTCAAATAAATAATTATAAAAAAAAATTAAAAAGTCAAGGCCCTTATAAAGTTTGGCTGTAGACCCCAAAATTCGTCGGGCCGCCCCTGAACCAGGTCTAGAACAATACACCTAGGTTTTAAACCTAGAATAACGTAGCCTAATGACGGATCCCTAGTAGAAATGCTTGTTTGCATCACGTGCATTTGACTTTGGGGACTCAACACAGAGGTTGGGTCCGTTTAGGACAGGTGTACTGTCACGACCCTAGTTCACCCTCCATGAAAATGCTGTGATGGCCCCTAGTTCCTATAATTAGGTAAGCCTAACAATGCGGAAATTAATATAACTTGCGAAAATATTTAATTAAACTAAGCAAAACTAGAGAAGACGGTATATAAGTGCCTCTTGGCATATACAACTCAAAAATAAAACGCGGAAGTCTACAATCTCATCCCAAAACCCGGAAACTCACGGGAACCACAAGCTAATAGAAATGTAATATGCTGCTCTAACTCCAGAATGTCTAAACAACTAAAAGAAAAGGATAGATTAACTACTAAAGCTAGAACAAAATAGAGACTCCTGGTCTGCGGACGCGGCAGATATACCTCGAAGTCTCCGCTAGATCTCTCCGCCTCGAGGATAGTACGCCTAAGTGGAGGTACCTGGATCTGCACATGAAAAACATGCACAGAAGGGGCATGAGTACACCACATCGGTACTCAGTAAGTGCCAAGTCTAACCTCGGTTGGATAGTGACGAGGAAGGTTAGGGCCCTACTGAGGTCAAACAACATAATATGAATTTAGCTATATAAAAACTGACAGTAATAATGAGTATAGCGGTGAGAATAGACAGGTTAAACAAGGCAATAACAACTAAACAAAGAACAGAATAAATACGGAATATGTACAACTTAATACCAATGATAACAATGAGAATCTCCCAGTATACCGTCCTGTATTCCTTTTCTCAACCGTCCAGTGGATCTCCCGGGATACCGTCCCGTAGTCCATTATATGTGTAAATTCGAAGGATTTCTCGGATACCGTCCCGTAGTCCAACTATCAATGTGCAAGGGGATCTATCGGAAATCTAAACCGTAGTCCCAAAGTAAAAGTGCAGGGGGATCTACCGGGAATCGAATCCGTAGTCCCAAAGTAAACAAACAAGGGGGGAGCTACCGGAATCCCACATCCGTAGTCCCAATGTAAATACGCAACCACAACCAGAAGATACTCAGAAATGAAGTACAAAAGACAAGCAACAGGTAGTACTAGCCTAGCATGCTTCATGTAGTACAGTTAAGGCAACTTAAACAATTAGACAAGTTGAATCAACTAAACATGTTTTTCTAATCTAACACAGGTTATAATTGCAAGTAAAATAAGGCAAATATGAAGGAAAACTCAGTCTTAATATCTTAAGTGAAAATTGGATTTTCAACAATTGGCTGAAGTACACGCTCGTCACCTCGCGTACAAGGCACTCAAATACCAAATAACAAATCATAAGGGGAAAGGTCCCCCCACACAAGGTTAGACAAGCCACTTACCTCGAACCAGCTCCAAAATCAACTTGAAATCACACTTTTGTCACGAGTATCCGACTCCAAATGGCCCAAATCTATTCAATTCAATTACATTTCATAAATAACACCTCAAACAACAGATTTTACTATTTAATTTAAAGCTAAGACGCAAATTTAGGTAAAATGACCAAAATGCCCTTCAGGACAACGTCTCGGAATCGAATAACTTTTGCATTTTCAAAATCCGCGTACTCTTACGAGTCTAACTATATAAAAATCTTCCAAATAGGAGGTCAAACACCCACTCAAAACTCAATAGTTTAGCCTATGAAATTTTACCCAATTTTTCCAAATTTTGATCCTCAATTCGAATTTTAATGATGGATTTAACTACATAATGATGAAATATAACTAGAAGGGATTAAAGAAACGTTACCCAATAATCTTCTCTTCAAAACCTTCTCAAAATCACCCTCTCCCGTGCTCAATTTGATTTTTCCAACTTTGGAAATTAATCCCTCGATTTCACTATTTCTGAACAGGGATTTCTGCTTCTGCGGACAAGGGATCGCATCTGCGGTCCCGCTTCTGCAGAACAAGAGCCGCTTCTGCAGTTTTCACTAAAAGTCCAGGGACCGCATCTGCGATAAAAGGATTGCAGGTGTGAAAGCGCATCTGCGGGGGAACTTCCGCTTCTGTGGAAACTAAGGAAACACTGGAGCCCGCATCTGCGATGACTGAGTCGCTTCTGCGGGAATAACACTGCTTCTGCGATTTCTGAGGGAAAGTAGCAAAGCTGCTTCTGCGGCCATTTAGCCGCTTCTGTGGCGCAACATCTGCGGTTCCCAAGCCGCATATGCGAAAATACCAGAATCAACAATGGTTCAGCTGCTGCAACACTTCTCCAATCTTCCCGTTAACCACCCGAAATCATCCCGAGGCCCCCGGGGACCTCAACCAAAAGCACCAATAACACCTAATACTTTATTCAAACTTGTAACAATCCTTAAACCACGTAAAACAACGTCGGAAACTCGATTAATTCAAGGATTTGAGCCTAAGAACTTCCAATTTCATCAAAATACACTTTCGATCAAAAACCCAACCAAAACACGTCCGAATGACCTAAAATTTTGCACACACGTCCCAAATGACATGACGGAGCTACTGTAACTTTTGGAATTCCATTCCGACCATCGGATAAAAAACTCACTAACGGACCAGAAACTTCAAAAATTCAAACTTCGGCATTTCAAGCCTAAATGAGCTACGGACTTCCAAAATATATTCCGAACACGCTCCCAACCCCGAAATCACCTAACGAAGCTAACGAAACCATCAGATTTCCATTCCAAGGTGGTCTTCACACTGTTCCGACAACAGATAATTTTTCAACACTTAAGCTCTCATTTAGGGAATAAGTGTCCCAAAACTCTCCGAAACCCAATACCGAACGTCCCGACAAACTAAAATAGCAGTAATGAACTTAGGTGAAGCAATTAATAGGGTATCGGGTCGTTAATTCTTAAGACGACCGGGCGGGTCCTCACATCCTCCTACACTTAAACATTTGTTCGTCCTCGAACGAGCATACAGAACATACGTGAAGTAGTGAAAAATGAGGGTAACTGCTGTGTATATCCTACTCGGTCTCCCAAGTCGCCTCCTCGGCTGGCTGACCCAGCCGCTGAAACTTCACTGAAGCTATGTTCATTGACCTCAACTTTCTTATTTGCCTAACCAATATAGCCACTGGCTCCTCAACATAGGATAGGTCCTTGTCTAACTGGACTGAACTGAAATCCAACACATGCGACGGGTCACCGTGATATCTCCGGAGCATCGAAACATGAAATACCGGATGAACTCTGGCCAAACTGGGAGGTAAGGCAAGCTCATAGGCAACCTCCCTAACTCGTCTCAAGATCTTAAAAGGTCCAATAAACCTCAGACTCAACTTTCCTTTCTTCCCAAACACCATGATGCCTTTCATAGGCGAAACCCGAAACAGAACCCGCTCACCAACCATATATGAAACAACATAAACCTTTCTGTCCGTGTAGCTCTTCTGTTTGGACTGGGCTGTACGGTCTATTCTGAATCATCTTAACCTTCTCCATTGCGTCCTGAACCAACTTTGTGCCTAATAGCCTGGCCTCACCCAACTCAAACCAGCCCATCGGAGATCTACACTTCCTACCATATAAAGCCTCATACGGTGCCATCTGAATGCTGGACTGATAACTGTTATTGTAAGCAAACTCCGCCAATGGAAAGAAATGATCCCAAGACCCTCCAAACTCAATCACACACGTACGGAGCATATCCTCAAGAATCTGAATAGTGCGCTCAGACTGTCCGTCCGTCTGGGGGTGAAATGCTATGCTCAACTCCACTCGAGTGCCTAACTCCTGCTGCACGACTCTCCAGAACTGTGATGTAAACTGAGTACCTCTGTCCGAAATGATAGAAACTGGAAAACCATGCATACGGATGATCTCCCGGATATAAATCTCCGCCATCCGCTCCGATGAATAAGTGGTATACACAGGAATGAAATGAGCGGACTTGATCAGCCGATCCACAATAACCCAAATGGCATCAAACTTCTTTAAGGTCCGTGGGAGTCCAGATACAAAGTCCATGGTGATGCGCTCCCATTTCCACTCCGGAATCTCTATCTGCTGAAGTAACCCACCCGGGCGCTGGTGCTCATACTTCACCTGCTGGCAGTTGAGGCATCTAGACACATAACCAACTATATATTTCTTCATCCACCTCCACCAATAGTGCTGCCTCAAGTCCTGATACATCTTCGCGGCACCCGGATGGATGGAATACCGCGAGCTATGGGCCTCTGCTCGAATCAACTCTCGAATACCATCAACATTGGGCACACAAATCCGGCCCTGCATCCTCAATACCCTATCATCTCCGATAGTCACATATCTGGCATCTCCACACTGAACCTTGTCTTTAAGGACAAGCAAATGAGGGTCTTCATACTGCTGCTCCCTGATACGATCAAATAAGGAAGACCGGGAAATCACACAAGCTAGAACCCGACTAGGCTTCGAAAGATCCAATTTCACAAACTGGCTGGCTAAGGCCTAAACATACATTGCCAAAGGCCTCTCTAAAGCTGGTAAGTATGCCAAACTCCCCAAACTCTTCGCCCGACGACTCAAGGCATCCGCCACCACATTGGCCTTGCCCGGGTGATACAGGATAGTGATATCATAATCCTTCAGCAACTCTAACCACCTCCTTTGACGCATATTTAGATCCTTTTACTTGAGTAAGTGATGTAAGCTCTGATGGTCAGTATAGATTTCACAAGGCACACCGTATAAATAGTGACACCAGATCTTCATGGCATGAACAATAGCAACTAACTCAAGGTCGTGGACAGGGTAATTCTTTTCATGTATCTTCAACTGTCTGGATGCGTAGGCTATCACCCTACCATCCTGCATAAACACCGCTCCTAGGACAACTCTCGAGGCGTCATAATAGATAGTATAAGACCCCGAACCAGTAGGCAACATAAAAATTGGGGCTGTAGTCAAAGCTGTCTTGAGCTTCTGAAAGCTCACCTCACAGTCCTTTGTCCACTAAAATGGGGAACCCTTCTGGGTCAATCTAGTCATAGGGGACGCAATCGATGAAAATCCCTCCACGAAACGACGGTAGTAGCCCGCCAAACCAAGGAAACTACGAATCTTTATAGCTGAGGATGGCCTGGGCCAACTCTGTACAGCCTCTATCTTCCTCGGATCCACCCAAATACCCTCACTCAAAATCACGTGGCCTAAGAATGCCACAGAACTCAGCCAAAACTCACTTTGAGAACTTTGCATATAACTTCTTCTCCCTCAAGGTCTGAAGCACGGTCCTTAGGTGCTGCTCATGATCTTCCCGACTCCGGGAATACACCAGAATATCATCAACAAAAACAATAATGAACGAGTCAAGATATGGTCTGAACACACTGTGCATCAAATGCATTAAAGCTGCTGGGGCATTGGTCAACCCAAATGACATAACAAGTAACTCGTAATGACCATACCGAGTCCTGAAGGCAGTCTTCAGGATATCTGGCTCCCGAATATTTAACTGATGGTAACCTGAGCGCAAGTCAATCTTAGAAAACACCTGTGCGCCCTGAAGCTGGTCAAACAGATCATCGATACGAGGCAAAGGATAACGGTTCTTCACTATAACCTTGTTCAACTGGCATTAATCAATACACATACGCATAGAACCATCATTCTTCTTCACAAATAAAATAGGAGCACCCCACGGTGAAACGCTTGGTCGAATAAAACCGTTACCAAGCAATTCATGCAACTGATCCTTCAACTCCTTCAACTCAGGAGGAGCCATACGATACGAAGGAATGGAAATGGGCTGAGTGTCCAACAAAAGATCAATGCCAAAATCAATGTCTCTATTGGGAGGCATGCCCAGAAGATCAACTGGAAACACGTCGGGATAATCCCGTACCACTGGAACTGAATCAACAAAAGGGGTATCAGCACTGACATCTCTCACATAAGCTAAATACGCAGCACACCCCTTCTCAACCATACGCTGAGCTTTAAGAAAAGAGATAACTCTACTGGGGGTGTGATCTAAAGTACCACTCCACTCAATACGCGAAATACCTGGCATAGCCAGCGTCACGGTCTTGGCGTGACAATTAAGAATAGCAAAATGGGGCAAATTCTAGTCCATGCCCAAAATAATGTCAAAATCGACCATACCGAGTAACAATAAATCCGCTCTGGTCTCAAAACCACGAATAGTAAACAAACATGACCGATAAACGTGGTCCACACAAGAGAATCCCCCACATGAGTAGAAACATAAACGAGGGCACTCAAAGAATCCCGATGCACACCCAAATACGGAGCAAAGTAAGAAGACACATAAGATTAAGTAGAGCCCGGATCGAATAGAACTGATACCTCTTTGTGACAAACCAATATAATACCTGTAATGACGTAGTCGGAGGCAAAAACCTCAGTACGAGCAGGAATAGCATAATATCTGGCCCGGCCCCTCTCTCGAGGGCAACCTCTATCTCCCCGACCTCTACCCCTAGCCGGCTGGGCAGGTGGGGTAGAAGCTGGAGCTGTGATCATGGCCTGAGAACTCTGAGGAGCACGCTGTGGCTGAGCAGTCTGTGAAGATGCACCCCTACCAAGTCTAAGGCAGTCCCTAACCATGTGGCGTGTATCACCACACTCGAAACAAGCTCTGGGAGGACGAGGTGGCTGTGACTGACTAGGGTCAGGTCTGCTGGACTGACCTTTGGAAGCACCCCGCGCAGGAGGCGTACTAGAAACTGGAGGTGCATAGTAAGGCTCCTGAGGTATAGGCGGAGTTAGAGCACTACAGGCTGCTAGAAGAGCGGAATGGACGCGGCGACCCACATAACCTATGACATAATGACCTACTGATGGGGTACGGGCACCAGACTAGTGACCCGATTCTTGAGACCTCTTGGCCTCCCTCTCCCCTCGCTCCCTAGCAAGCATACCCTAAATCCTCCTAGCAATGATGATTACCTGCTGATAAGGAATGTCCATCTCCAACTCTCGAGCCATGCTAGATCTGATGGGTGGGATAAGACCCTCAATGAACCTGCAAACTCTCTACCGAACTGTAGCAACCAAAGCCGGTGCATGCCTGGCCAACCTAGTATAACGGATATCATACTCCGAAACGGTCATAGCACCCTAGCGCAAATACTCAAACTCTGTGCGTCATGCGTCCTTGAGACTCTGGGGAACAAACTCTCTCATAAACATATCTGAGAACTGAGTCCAAGTCAGTGAAGTAGCCTCGACTGGACTGTCTATCTTATAAGTGAGCCACCAATCATAGGCGGCTCCCCGAAGCTGAAAAGCAGTGAAAGAAGCCCTGCTGGACTCCACTGTGCCCATAGTGCAAAGAATACGGTGATACTCCTTTAGAAATACCAAGGCATCATCTGATGCTAATCTACTGGATACTGGGGGATCATACTTCTTGAACCTCTCAAGTCTCCGCTTCTCGTCCTCTGAAGCAGCTGACCCGTCCTCGGGCTGAATTGGCACTGCAGGCGGTGCGGGAATAATCTCGGGAGCCTGCTCGACCTGCACTCACTACTCAGGGGTACGGATGGCGGGAGTCTATGCTCCTCCCCCAACCTGGGATGTAGCTGCAGCAAGGGGAAGAAACCCTGCCTGAGCCAAGGTGGTGTACATACTCATGAACTGAGCCAAAGTCTCCTGGAGAGCTAGGGTAGTAGTGGCAGTAGTAGGCATGATAGGTGCCTGGGCTCCGACTGGATCTGCTGGTGGTGCCTCGACGGTAGCTCGCGCAGGTGCTCTGGCTACACCACGTGCGCGTCCTCGACCTCTCCCCCGGCCCCGGCCCCGGCCTCTGACGGCTGCAGGAGGGGGCGCGGGTACCTGATCATCTTGAGTAGCACGTGTCCTCACCATCTATGAGAGAATAGAAGATAGAAGTTTAGAATTGATGTCTAAAATATCGCACGACAAGGAATTCAAATGAAATGAAGATTTTTCCTAAATAGTTACATAGCCCCTAGTAGGTAAGTACATACGTCTTTGTATAGATCAGCGAGACTCTAATAAACCGGCATGTGTTCCATGACTCCTATGAACCTAGAGCTCTGATACCAACTTGTTACGACCCCAGTTCACCCTCCATGAACATGTCGTGATGGCACCTAGTTCCTACAACTATGTAAGCATAACAATGTAGAAATTAATATAACTTGCGGAAATATTTAATTAAACTAAGCAAAACTAGAGAAGAAGGTATATAAGTTCCACTTGGAATATACAACTCAAAAATAAAATGCGGAAGCCTACAATCTCATCCCAAAACCCGAAAACTCATGGGAACCACAGGCTAATAGAAATGTAATATGTTTATCTAACTCCAAAATGTCCAAACAACTGAAAGAAAAGGGCAGATTAACTACTAAAGCTGGAACAAAATAGAGACTCCTGGTCTGCGGACGCGGCAGATATACCTCGAAGTCTCCGCTAGATCTCTTCGCCTCGAGGATAGTATGCCTGAGTGGAGGTACCTGGATCTGCATATGAAAAACATGCGCAGAAGGGGCATGAGTACACCACAGTAGTACTCAGTAAGTGCCAAGCCTAACCTCAGTTGGGTAGTGACGAGGAAGGTCACGACCCTACTGAGGTCAAACAACATAATATGAATTTAACAATATAAAAACTGATAGTAATAATGAGTACAACAGTGAGAATAGACGGGTTAAACAAGGCAATAACAACAACACAAAGAACAGAATAAACACGGAATATGTACAACTCAATACCAATTATAACAATGAGGATCCCCCAGGATACCGTCCTATATTCCTTTTCTCAACTGTCTAGTGGATCTCCCGAGATACCGTCCCGTAGTCCAACTATCAATGTGCAGAGGGATCTATCGGGAATCTTACCCGCAGTCCCAAAGTAAAAGTGCAGGGGGATCTACCGGGAATCAAACCCGTAGTCCCAAAGTAAATAAACAAGCGGGGGGGG
>MU744819.1:11749-26938 GCA_026770625.1 Nicotiana glauca | reverse complement strand
GGGATCAGCAATCAGCGACAACAGCAACAACAATAAGATCACAGCTCCCTGGTAGTCCCAACTACCAGACATTCCCGAACTACACTGGCCTGGTTCCTGTTTAGCCCAGGATATGTAGGCAATCCTTGAAGCATGATGCGGTCAAAACTTTCAAAAATGCTTCACAGGAATATGCGAATGGGCAAAAATCCCTCATTACTGCTCACTTATCTTTGCACTGAAACTCTGCGTGTTCTCGAGCAAAGAGGGGCAGCTGTGAGCACGTGATTTTTGCCCCAAGAAAATTATTCCAAAATATATGCAAAAATGATTTTTTGAATTTGTGTGGCAATTTGTTGATAATTGTTTGCTTAAAACAGGTGGAAATACCAAGATTTGTTCTAATTTTTGGAAAACAAAACAAAGAAAATCAAATATCATCTATTTGTATTAATTAGAAAATACCAAAAATAGAAATTAATTACTCTTTAATTTTAGAAAAATCAGAAAATTAAAAGAAAATACAGGGAAGATACAAGAAAAATAAATAGAAGATAAATTAAATAAAAATATAGAAAAGAAAAGAATACAAAAATACGAAAATACAAAATTCAAGATACAAATACAATATACAAGATTTGGGCTAAATACAATAATTAGCCCAAAAGATATAATACACTGACCAGGCCCAAAATACAACCAGCCCGGTCTGTCTGACCATAAACCAAACGACACCGTCCAGGGCAATTGAATCTGGACCGTTGGAAATTTGATCAAACGGTCCAAGAGTGACGGTTGCCTAATAACTAAAACGACGTCGCACCTTGAAATGATCTGAGCCGTTAAAAACATCAATCCAAGGGCCCAAATTAAATAACTACTTAATTGAAACGGCGTCGTACTTGAGTTAATTAAATCTGAACCGTTGGTTCATTCAATCCAACGGTTCCAGATCATCCGAGGTTTTTAAATACATAAAAACGTTACATATTATTCATTATACACCATCGTCTCTAACCTGGAAACCCTAGCCGCCCTAATACCCTCTCCACCATCGCCGGAAACTTACCGGCGGTGGTTCACCGCCTCCTCTATTCAGGCCGCCATGAACACCCCTTGGTCTACTTCTCCTCCTCTTTCACCCTACCCTATCGACTTCCCCAGAAAACCCCTGGAAAACCTCAAATAACCCAAAAGGTGTCGCCGGAACCCTACTCCGGCGACCACCACTTATGAACCAGAGTCTGCCTTTAACACCCCATGACCGCCTTCTCATCCTCTTTAACCCTACCTAGGTGGTTTCTCTCGAATAAGCCTCAAACTCCTCGAATATTAGAAAATGTGTCGCCGGAACCTTACTCCGGCGAACACCCTCATTCCAAAAAACTACTCTGTTAAACCCATAGCACCCAATATCCCTATTCCAAGAGTCTTTTTCACAAAAAGACTCGAGGAGTCTGCCTGAGGAATAAAAAAGCCAAGAAATGACTCCTGAACTTCCGATGTTCTGGATAATCAAGAAAAGTGAAGAAAAATGAAGGAAAAAGAAAACAGAAGAAAGAAAGAAAGAAAAGAAGAAACAAGAATCAAAAAGCTAAGTGTTCTAATCCTGGTTTTTTCTATTGCACGTCTCTTGGCCTTCCTGACTGTTCTATTTGTTCTATCACATGCCTATTTGCCTTCTGATCTTGCTTAGTTATGAATAGCATGCCTGTAACCTCGTAGCTTTCTGATTTCTTCTACTTGGGAATCACATGGCTATAGTCTTCTTTTCTGATAAAGTTCTTAGTCAAAAAATCGCATGTTTTGTTGTTCATAGCCACACTGAGATTTCTAGGGTTTTTACTTGATAAGATCTAAATTAGTAATTAAGTATTCTGTTGATTAGATTCTACCTATGATTAATTTGTTCCCTTGAATCTCGTTAATTGAGTACTTAGACTTAGTTTGACTATATCTGTAAAACTGTCTATTGTTGGCTATTTTTGCAAGTCGATTTTGACTTTGACTTTTAAGTTCCTGATTGATAAAGAGGTTAAAAGGGTAAATAAAAGGAAAATACAGGGCTAAGGGGGAAAGGATAATTGGTATACTGTAAATAAACTAATAGGTTAAGGGTATATGTGGCAATGCTACCTGGTTCGTGGGTAAATAACTAAAGAATAAGGGGTATTCAGGGCACAATAAAAGGGTAAATAGGTAGAAATTGAAAGCAAGTGAGGGTAATATGGACAATTAAGGGTATTAGAATAATATAGATGCCACTAGAACCTTCTAGTAGGGATTCTAGTGCATTTACGATTAAACTAGGTGTATTAATCTGAAAATAATTCATAAGATAAGGGGTGGGAAATCAGAATATTAATTTCAAAATTCCCTCCCATTTTGTTCTATAAATAGGCCTCATTAGGCCACATTTAATAGGTTTTTGAAGTTTGGAAATTCAGAAAGTTTTGAAATTCTAGAGGTTCGAAGAGTTCTGAAAAGGTTTTGAAGTTTGAAAAGTTCAAATTTCAATAATACTATTACTGTTCTATTGGTTTTTGATTCAAGTTCGAGTGGAAGTCTCTTGAGTTCTGGTGTTTTCATCTATTGTTCTGTGCTGATATTGGTTGCTGAAGCTGTTTGCTCTGTGGTTTTCCTTGAGAAGTTGTTTGGTTTAAGTTTTGATATCGATTCTGGTCACTGTGTATTGCTGTGAATCTGCTGGTTATTGCTTGCTGAAGTCCTGTCATTGCTGATCTTCTTCCTCTATTTGCCTTAGACTCATTGAGTTTATTTCACCTTTGTCCAGGTACACTTCTGAACTTCGAAGATGTAATCAGAATTTTTGAAGATATAAAACTACTCGACAAGTTTACTAGCTTCCAATTTTGTTTACTTTGTAGATATAGAACTATATAGATTCATATGTAATTTGTTAGGTTAATTGTATGTATATTTGGACTGTATGGGACTGTGGACCTGGACTACTAATTCCTTTAAGTAGTTTAGTTTAAATGTCATGTAGAAAGTCATATGAAGTAGATCAATAGAAAACAAATCACATAGAGTAGAGATTAGCAAAATTGAAGATAAGTTTTAAAGTCTATTTTGATCGATCATGTTGAGACGAATCAGAAAGTGAAATGGAATTCTAAGAATTCGTATGTTATACTTAGTTCATTGATAGTCAGTTTAAGCAAATAAAAGTATGAGTTCTTCAGATTCGAATTCTGATTAGTTAATACGTTAAGCTTCAGGATAATTCATGTTATGTAAAAGAAGTTGCAATGAGCTTTCAATAATAAGTATAAGTGTCTGTTTCAATATGAACAATTTTGTACTTCAATTCAAATAGGTTCTCAGTATTTTAGTTTAATATTTCCAATGGAATAAAGTAGTAGTTCAATTCCGCATGTGATGAGTTTGCATTTCAATTGATAAATATAGTATAAATCAGTGAATAATGATAACTAATATACAAATTGTTTAACAACAGAAGTGTCTAATTTGAATAAGTTCAAGACAGTAATACTCGAATAGAAATTCAGTACTATTGCCTTTGGGTAATTTTTAATAATATGCTATTATAAGTTTTGTATATCCAGTAGTAGCTCAATAACCATGTTTGTGTTTGTTCTTCTTGATTTCGTTAATAACCTGGGCCTGATCAGGCAAAAGGGCCCAGATTCAGTAGCCATAGCCCTTTATGCTCATGTGAGTAAACCAGTATATACAAACTGGGCTAAGATGAGCCCTGTGCACAGCTATGCATTACCCTTTGCTGTCCCGATTTCCATGCCCAAAACACGTAATGGCCTGGATGTAAATGGAATATTAAAACAAACTATAACTAGACAGCATTAGTTGTTATTTAGATAAGGCAAAAATAATAGTAGAAAACGTAGTACACTATAGACTTGACCCTTTTAAAAAATAAATGAGATGAGCCTCGTTATATAACAAAATACATGGGGCCCTCAATTAATTGTTATAAAACCCTTAGATTCGGAAGGATCGTTTAGCGAATTTCGCGTTCTTTCCCAAAGTAATAAGACACAGATATTTTAGGCGCGATTTTAATATACATTCTCAAGTACGGGTGCAGATTTATGTGACCCAAATCTTACTCTCAAGGAAGTCGAAATGTATTTAAAGCCACAGGCGTACTGGTACAGTGTGGTTCAAAAAATGCATTTTCACGACGTTGCAATTCCTTAAAATTGATAAAGCGGAATATTAATAATGCATATAATTGGAATATATAAAGAAATCAGATAAAAGCAAATACAACAGTTGAGAGACCGTGCTAGAACCACGGAATTCGGGAGTGCCTAACACCTTCTCCCGGATTAACAGAATTCCTTATCCGGATTTCTAGTTCGCAGACTGTAACAGAGTCAAACTTTCCTCGGTTCGGGATTAAAATCGGTGACTTGGGACACCATTATATTCTCAAGTGGCGACTCTGAAAAATTAAAATAAACTAATCCCGTTCCGACTGTCCTTAAACTGGAAAAAATCCTTCCCTTTTTATTTATATCCTTTTCCGGGGTGTAAGTAAATAAGCGGGCTCGAATAAAGAGCATATAGAACGAAAAAAGGAGGTGTGACAGGAGAGGGCGATTTTGAGAGGGGTTTGAAGAGGAGATCATTGGATTTGGGCCATTTGGAGTCAGATAGTCGTGGAAAAGGCGTGGTTTCTAGTTGATTTTTGTGCCGGTTCGAGGTAAGTGGCTTGTCTAACCTTGTGTGGGGGACCTTTCCCCTTAGGACATGATATTTGATATATGAATGCCTCGTACGCGAGGTGACGAGCGCGTACTTGAGCTAATTGTTAAAAATCCGTTTTTACTTGAAGTATTTCAATTGAGTTTTCTTGCCTATCTATTTATTCTAATTGTAAGCTTTCCCTGTGTTAGCTTAGAGAAGCATGTTTAGTTGACTTACTTGCCTATTTGCTTAAACTGTCTGGTTTGTACTCCGTGAAGCATGTTAGGCTAGGATTTACTATTGCTTGTTCTGAGTTTAGCATTATTCTTGTTGTTTGAGCTGTTATTGTATGTTTTAAATTTGGGAATACGGGACGGCATCCCGGGAGATCCCTTGTACGTGATATGTTCTGGACTGGGAGTGCGGGATACCAAGAGATCCTTGGCATCTGTATATATAAGCATTGAGGATACCAAGAGATCTTCGGGATACCAAGAGATCCCTGGCATATGTATATGTAAGTATTGAGGATACTAAGAGATCCTCGGGATACTAAGAGATCCTCCGTGTGAAAGATCGGGATACCAAGAGATCCCTCGCATATATGATAAGGATACAAAGAGATCCTCAGGATACCAAGAGATCCCCGGTTCTTATTTCTTGTTGTGAGCAATATTCCTTATAATGTCTTGTTTCTGCTTTTTCTATTACTGTTTCCCTTATTTATCCTGCTTAGATTCTCGTTGTAGACTTTATCTATACTGTTTTTGCTTATCCTATCATTTATTATGTTTTATCTCAGTAGGGCCCTGACCTTTCCTCGTCACTACCCAACCGAAGTTAGGCTTGGCACTTACTAAGTGCCGTTGTGGTGTACTCATTCCCTTTCTGTGCATGTTTTTCATGTGCAGATCTAGGTAGCTCTGCCCAAGCGTATCATCCTCGAGGTAGAGAGATCTAGCAGAGACTTCAAGGTACATCTGCCGCATCCGCAGATCAGGAGTCTCTTTCTTATTCTAGCTTTAGAAGTTAGCTTTTCCTTTCTACTGTTCGTTTTAGACATCCTGGAGTTAGATCAATGTATTTATCTTCCGTTAGCTTGTGTTCCCGTGAGTTTCCGGGTAGACTTTCGTATTATTGAGTTGTATATGCCAAGCAGCATTTATATACATTTTTCTTTTAGTTTTTCAGTATTAATTAATTATTTCGCAAGCTATGTTATTTTTCACATTGTTAGGCTTACCTAGTTATCGGGACTAGGTGCCATCACGACATGTTCACGGAGGGCGAACTGGGGACGTGACAAGTTGGTATCAGAGCTTTAGGTTCATAGGAGTCATGGAACACAGGCCGGTTTATTAGTCTTGCTGATCGGTACAGAGACGTCTGTACTTATCTACGTGAGGCTATGTAACTATTAGGAAATTTTTTTACGTCACTTGATTTCCTTGTCGTGCGACATCTTAACATCACAAATTCTAAACTTCTATCTTTTATTCTCTCACAGATGGTGAGGACACGCGCTACTCGGGATGATCAGGCACCCGCGCCCCCTATTGCAGCCGTCAGAGGCTGGGGCTGGGGCCGGGGTAGAGGTCGAGGACGCACATGTGGTGCAGCAAGAGCACCTGCGCGAGCTGCCGCCGAGGCACCACCTGCAGATCCAGCCAGAGCCTAGGCACCTGACATGCCTACTACTGCCACTACTACTCCAGCTCTTCCGGAGACTTTGGCTTAGTTCATGAGTATGTATACCACCTTGGCTCAGGCAAGGTTGCTCCCCCTTACTGCAGCCACATCCAGGCCGGCGGAGGAGCACAGACCCCCGCCATCCGCACTCCCGAGCAGCGAGTGCATGTTGAGCAGGTTCCCAAGATTATTCCCGCACCGCCTGCAGTGCCAGTTCAGCCCGAGGACGAGTCAGCTGCTTCAGAGGACGAGCAGCGGAGACTTGAGAGGTTCAAGAAGTATGATCCCCCGATATTCAGTGGATTAGCATTAGACGATGCCTTGGGATTTCTAGAGGAGTGCCACCGTATTCTTCGCACTATGGGCATAGTAGAATCTAGCGGGGTTTCCTTCACTGCCTTCCAGCTTCGCGGAGCTGCATATGATTGGTGGTGCACTTATGAGATAGATAGTCCAGCCGAGGGTGCCTCACTGACTTGGACCCAGTTTTCAGATATGTTCATGAGAGATTTTGTCCCTCAGAGTCTCGGGGACGCATGGCGCGGAGAGTTTAAGCATTTGTGCCAGGGTGCTATGACCATTTTGGAGTATGCTATCCGTTATACCAGGTTGGCCAGGCATGCACCTACCTTGGTTGCTACAGTCCGTGAGAGAGTTCGCAGGTTCATTGAGGGTCTTATCCCACCCATCAGATCTAGCATGGCACGAGAGTTGAAGATGGATATTCCTTATTAGTAGGTAGTGAGCATTACTAGGAGGATCGAGGGTATGCTCGCCAGGGAGTGAGTGGAGAGCCAAGAGGTCTCGAGAGTCGGGCCACTACTCTGGTGCCCGTACCCCAGCAGCAGGTCGTCATGGCAGGGGTTATATGGGTCGCCCCATCCATTTAGCTCTTCTAGCAGCCAGCAGTGCTCCAACTCCGCCTACACCCTTGGAACCTTACAATGCACCTCCAGTTTCTAGTGCGCCTCCTGCGCGGGGTACTTTCAGAGGTCAGTCCAGCAGACCGGGCCCGAGGTAGTCATAACCACCGCACCCTCCCAGAACTTGTTTTGAGTGTGGTGACACCCACCATGTGGTGAGGGATTGCCCTAGACTTGGGAGGAGTGCACCCCCACAGATTTCCCAGCCACAGCGTGCTCCTCAGAGTTCTCAGGCCACGATCATAGCTTTAGCTGCTACCCCATCGACCCAGCCGGTTAGGGACGGAGGTCGAGGAGGTAGAGGTCACCCTCCGGAGAGGGTCCATGCCAGATATTATGCTATTCCTGCTCGTACAAAGGTTGTTGCCTCTGACTCCGTCATTACAGGTATTATACTGGTTTGTCATAGAGAGGCATCGGCTCTATTCAATTCGGGCTTTACTTACTCTTATGTGTCTTCTTACTTTGCTCCGTATTTGGGTGTGCCTCGGGATTCTTTGAGTGTCCCTATTTATGTGTCTACTCCTGTGGGGGATTCTCTTGTTGTGGACCACGTTTATCGGTCATGTCTGGTTACTATTCGTGGTTTTGAGACTAGAGCGAATTTATTGTTACTTGGTATGGTTGACTTTGATATTATCTTGGGCATGGACATGTTGTCACCCCATTTTGCTATTCTTGACTGTCACACCAAGACCGTGATGCTGGCTATGCCAGGTATTCCGCATGTTGAGTGGAGTGGTACTTTAGATCACACTCCAATAGAGTTATCTCTTTCCTTAAAGCTCAGCGTATGGTTGAGAAGGGGTGTGCTGCGTATTCAGCTTATGTGAGAGATACCAGTGTTGATACCCCTTCTGTTGATTCAATCCCAGTGGTATGGGATTATCCCGATGTGTTTCCAGCTGATCTTTCGGGCATGCCGCCCGATAGAGACATTGATTTTGGCATTGATCTGTTGCCGCGCACGCAGCCCATTTCCATTCCTCCGTACCATATGGCTCCTCCTAAGTTGAAGGAGTTGAAGGATGAATTGCAGGAATTACTTGATAAGGGATTTATTCGCCCCAGTATTTCACATTAGGGTGCTCCTGTCTTATTTGTGAAGAAAAAGGATGGTTTTATGCGTATGTGTATCGATTATCGCCAGCTGAACAAGGCTACAGTGAAGAACCATTATCCTTTGCCTCGTCTTGAGGATCTATTTGACCAGCTTCAGGGTGCACATGTGTTTTCTAAGATTGACTTGCGCTCAAGTTACCATCAGTTGAAGATTTGGGAGCCAGATATCCCGAAGACTACCTTCAGGACTCGGTATGGCCATTACGAGTTCCTTGTTATGTCATTTGGGCTGACCAATGCCCCAACAGCTTTTATGCATTTGATACGCAGTGTGTTCGGGCCATATCTCGACTCGTTCGTCATTGTTTTCATAGATGATATTCTTGTATACTCCCGGAGTCGGGAAGATCATGAGCAACACCTGAGGATAGTGCTTCAGACCCTGAGAGAGAAGAAGTTATATGCAAAGTTCTCAAAATGTGAGTTTTGGTTGAGTTCTATGGCATTCTTAGACCACGTGGTATGGAGTGAGGGCATTCGGGTGGATCCGAAGAAGGTGGAGGCGGTGCAGAGTTGGCCTAGGCCCTCCTCAGCTACAGAGATTCGCAGTTTCCTTGGCTTGACGGGCTACTACTGTCGTTTTGTGGAGGGATTTTCATCGATTGCGGCCCCTATGACTAGATTGACCCAGAAGGGTGTCCCATTTCAGTGGACAGAGGAGTGTGAGGCGAGCTTTCAGAAGCACTAGACAGCTTTGACTATAGCCCCAATTTGATATTACCTACTGGTTCGGGTTCTTACACTGTCTATTGTGATGCCTCGAGAGTTGGCCTCGGAGTGGTGTTGATGCACGACAGTAGGGTGATTGCCTACGCATCCAGACAATTGAGGATACATGAGAAGAATTACCCTGTCCACGACCTTGAGTTAGCTGCTATTGTTCATGCCTTGAAGATCTAGCGTCATTATTTGTACGGTGTGCCTTGTGAGATCTATACTTCCATCGAAGTTTGCAACACCTATTCAAGCAAAAGGATCTAAACATGCGTCAGAGGAGGTGGTTAGAGTTGCTGAAGGATTATGATATTACTATTCTGTATCACCTGGGCAAGGCCAATGTGGTGGCTGATGCCTTGAGTCGCCGGGCGGAGAGTTTGGGGAGTTTGGCATATCGACCGGCTTCAGAGAGGCCTATGGTGATGGATATTCAGGCCTTAGCCAGACAGTTCGTGAGATTGGATCTTTCGGAGCCCAGTTGGATTCTAGCTTGTGCGATTTCTCGGTCTTCTTTATTTGATCGTATCAGGGAGCGGCAGTATGATGACCCTCATTTGCTTGTCCTTAAGGACAAGTTTCATCATGGTGATGCCAGGGATGAGACCATTGGATATGATGGGGTATTGAGGATGCAGGGTCGGATTTGTGTGCCCAATGTTGATGAGCTTCGAGAGTTGATTTTAGTAGAGGCCCATAGTTCACGGTATTCCATCCACCCGGGTGCCGCAAAGATGTATCAGGACTTGAGGCTGCACTATTGGTGGAGGCGGATGAAGAGAGATATAGTTGGGTATGTATCTAGATGCCTCAACTGCCAACAGGTGAAGTATGATCACCAGATACCGGGTGATTTGCTTCAGCAGATAGAGATTCCGGAGTGGAAATGGGAGCGCATCACCATTGACTTTGTATCTGGACTCCCATAGACCTTGAAGAAGTTTGATGCCATTTGGGTTATTGTGGATCGGATTGCCAAGTCCGCTTATTTTATTCCTGTGTGTACCACTTATTCATCGGAGCGATTGGCGGAGATTTATATCCGGAAGATTGTTCGTCTGCATGGTATTCCAGTTTCTATTATTTCGGGCAGAGGTACCCAGTTTACATCACGATTCTGGAGAGCCGTGCAGAAGGAGTTAGGTACTCGGGTGGAGTTGAGCACAACATCTCACCCCCAGACGGATGGACAATTCGAGCGCACTATTTAGATTCTTGAGGATATGCTCCGTGCGTGTGTGATTGAGTTTGGAGGGTCTTGGGATCAGCTCTTGCCATTGGTAGAGTTTTCTTACAACAACAGTTATCAGTCTAGCATTCAGATGGCGTCGTATGAGGCTTTATATGGTAGGAAGTGTAGATCCCCGGTGGGTTGGTTTGAGCCGGGCGAGGCCAGGCTATTGGGCACAGAGTTGGTTCAGGACGCTCTGGAGAAGGTTAAGATGATTCACGATAGACTCCGTACAGCCCAGTACAGACAGAAGAGATAAACGGACAGGAAGTTTCGGGATGTTTTGTATATGGTTGGTGAGCGGGTTCTGCTTCGGATTTCGCCTATAAAAGGCGTCATGAGGTTTGAAAAGAAAATAAAGTTGAGTCCGAGGTTTATTGGCCCTTTTGAGATTTTGAGGCGAGTTGGGGAGGTTGCCTATGAGCTTGCCTTACCTCCCAGTTTGGCCGGGGTTCATTCGATATTTCATGTTTTGATGCTCCAGATGTATCACGGTGACCCGTCGCACGTGTTGGATTTCAGTTCAGTCCAGTTGGACAAGGATCTATCCTATGTTGAGGAGCCAGTGGCCATATTGGACAGACAGGTCAGAAAGTTGAGATCAAAGAACATTGCTTCAGTAAAGGTTTAGTGGCGGGGTCAGCCGGCCGAGGAGGCGACTTGGGAGGCCGAGCGGGATATGCACAACCGATACCCTCATCTTTTCACCACTTCAGGTATGTTCTCTATGCTCGTTCGAGGATGAACGAACGTTTAAGTGTAGGAGGATATGATGACCCGGCTGGTCATCTTAGGAATTAATGCCCCGATCCTCTATTAACTGCTTCCCCTAAGTTCATTTTTTCTATTTTGGTCTATCGGGACGTTCGGTATTGGGTTTCGAAGAGTTTTGGGACACTTAGTCCCTAAATGAGAGCTTAAGTGTTGAAAAGTGGTTCGTAGTCGGAACAGTGTGAAGAAGGCCTTGGAATGGAAATCTGATGGTTCCATTAGCTCTGTTAGATGATTTCAGGGTCGGGAGCGTGTTCGGAATGCATTTTGGAAGTCTGTAGCTAATTTAGGCTTGAAATGCCGAAGTTTGAATTTTTGAAGTTTTCGGTCCGATAGTGAGCTTTTTATCCGAGGGTCGGAATGAAATTCTTGAAGTTGCAGTAGCACCGCCATGTCATTTGGGACGTTTGTGCAATATTTCAGGTCATTCGGACGTGTTTTGGTTAGGTTTTTGATCGAAAGTGCATTTTGAAGAAAATTGGTGTTCTTAGGCTTAAATCTTTGATTAATTCGGGTTTTCGGTGTTGTTTTAGGTGTTTTAAGAATTGGTACAAGTTTGAATGGGGTATTAGGTAATGTTGGTGCTTTAGGTTGAGGTCCCGGGGGGCCTCGGGAAAATTTTGGATGGTTGACGGGAAGATCGGAGAAGTGTTGCAGCAGCTGAAGCATTGTTGCTTCTGGAATTTTCGCATCTGCGGCTTGGGAATCGCAGATGCGGTGAGGAGGACTGCAGAAGCGGGTTTGGCCAGGCTCATCAGGCTCCGCATATGCGGTGGAATTTCCGCAGAAGCGGATCCGCATCTGCAAGATCAGGACCGCAGGTGCGGAATTTTGGATTTTTAATGAAACCGCAGAAGTGGCTTAAGTTCTGCAGAAGCGGGACCGCAGGTGCGGTCCCTTGATCGCAGAAGTGAAAACCACTGGATTGAAATATGAAATTCAAGGATTTTGTTTCAAAAGTTATAAAAAAATCAAATTGGAGCTCGGGAGAGGGCGATTCTGAGAGAGTTTTGAAGAGGAGATCATTAGATTTGGGCCATTTGGAATCGGATACTCGTGGCAAAGGCGTGGTTTCTAGTTAATTTTTGTGCCGGTTCGAGGTAAGTGGCTTGTCTAAACTTGTGTGGGGGATCTTTCTCCTTAGGACATGATATTTGATATTTGAATGCCTTGTACGTGAGGTGACGAGCGCGTACTTGAGCTAATTATTAAAAAATCCATTTTTACTAGAAGTATTTCAATTGAGTTTTCTTGCCTATCTGTTTATTCTAATTGTAAGCTTTCCCTGTGTTAGCTTAGAGAAGCATGTTTAGTTGACTTACTTGACTATTTGCTTAAAGTGTCTGGTTTGTACTCAGTGAAACATGTTAGGCTAGGATTTATTATTGCTTGTTCTGAGTTTAGCATTATTCTTGTTGTTTGAGCTGTTATTGTATGTTTTAAATTTGGGAGTACGGGACGGCATCCTGGGAGATCCCCTGTACGTCATATGTTCTGGACTGGGAGTGCGGGATACCAAGAGATCCCTCGCACCTGTATATATAAGTATTGAGGATACCAAGAGATCATCGGGATACCAAGAGATCCCTGGCACGTGTATATGTAAGTATTGAGATACCAAGAGATCCCCCGTGTGAAAGATCGGGATACCAAGAGATCCCTCGCGTATATGATAAGGATACCAAGAGATCCTCAGGATACCAAGAGATCCCCGGTTATTATTTCCTGTTGTGAGCAGTATTCCTTATAATGTCTTGTTTCTGCTTTTTCTATTATTATTTCCCTTATTTATCCTGCTTAGCTTCTCGTTGTAGACTTTATCTATATTGTTTTTCCTTATCCTATCATTTATTATGTTTTATCTCAATAGGGCCCTAACCTTTCCTCGTCACTACCCAACCGAGGTTAGGCTTGGCACTTACTGAGTACCGCTGTGGTGTACTCATTTCCTTTCTGCGCATGTTTTTCATGTGCAGATCCAGGTAGCTCTGCCCAGGCGTATCATCCTCGAGGCGGAAAGATCTAGCAGAGTCTTCGAGGTACATCTGCCACGCCTGCAGACCAGGAGTCTCTTTCTTATTCTAGTTTTAGCAGTTAGCTTTTCCTTTCGTACTGTTCGTTTTAGACATTCTGGAGTTAGATCAATGTATTTATCTTCCGTTAGCTTGTGTTCCCGTGAGTTTCTGGGTTTTGGGGTAATATTGTAGACTTCCGCATTATTGAGTTGTATATGCCGAGCGACATTTATATACAATTTTCTTTTAGTTGTTCAGTTTTAATTAATTATTCCGCAAGCTATGTTGTTTTCCGTATTGTTAGGCTTACCTAGTTATAGGGACTAGGTGCCATCACGACATGTTCACGGAGGGCGAACTGGGGTCGTGACAAACAGTAGGGTAATATGCTCCAGAAAACTCAACAGTAGCTGTATAAATTTATGTAAAAATTTAACAACATCATTAATGGCCTCCCAAGTAGTAGTTGTTAACATACGATTTGGATCAGTACAATGTGCATTAACAACGTCAGTTATTGACAATCTATATTTGTAGCAATATTTTAAAAATATATATGTATAATTCCATCTAGTAACAATTACGTTTGGCATGAATCTGGGCTTAAGGTTATGCTCGATATACTTATTCTTAAATTCCTTAATTCTAGATTGTCTATTATTTCCTTGAATAACACCAACTGCTCTTCTAACATGCGTAATCTCAGTTGAAAATAAATCAAAGTCACTTTTAACAATTAAATTATAAACATGACATGACACCTAACATGAAAATTTTTGTCAAGTGGTGGTTGCAAATGGAGTTTTAATATTGAAATTGCAGATTATTGTTAGAAGCATTATCAAAAGACATACACAATACTTTTTTTTAAGATAATAAAATTTAACAACTTTGCAAATAGTATTACCTATAAACACAACAGTATGACTTTGATCTTCATCATATTAAAAGCGATAATACGTTTTTGCATACAATAATTATCATCTATCCAATGATATATAATTGTCAAATAATCATTCCCATTAACAACATGACCAATATCAGAATTTAGACAAACTTTACAAGGAAGGTGGCCAAATAAATAATGTATGTATGTTTGATATTGTCCATGAAGTCAAAGATATCAGATCTACAAGTACTTCTAGAGATACCTTTAAATAAAGGATTATAAATTATTTGAATATACATAATAAGATATGATGAAGAAGAAAAAGAAAAAGGTAGAGAACCCGAAGCAATCATTTTTACTAACTCCTCACGATCCTTTATTTTATCATATTTCATAAGTCCTCCAGTAGTAGGGTTTAGAGTTGCTTGATTTTGATCCAAATCAGGGCCTCATTCTATAGGATGCTCAATTCTCATATATCAACTAAGTGTCCCAGTCCCCCCTAATTGTCCTCTAGTCTTATGTTTAAAATCATGAATACAAAGTTTGCATTTAACTTTATCAGTACCTACTATTTTGTCAAAAAAATTTCAAACCTTACTTCTTTTTTCTTTGATTAGTAGTCGGGGCCACAGGTGGTCTACTATTAGCGCCACGACCACCACCCCTACTACCAACTCCAACACTACTAGGTTAAGTGATATCTCATCTTTAATTTCTAATTCATTATCTTCTATACCGAAATCTTTCTGTAATTGTTCATAATCTATATATTATCAGGTAATGTTTCAGAAATATATGTAGAGTCATTTAAATTACTACCAGATGCTGAAGTAGTACCTCTTTTTTTATTTTTTCGATTACCCCGATTAGTAACCTTATTACAAACTCTTTTTGCAGTATTAAACATATTATGAAAATTTAACTACTAGCAAAAATTAAATGTACAAATAAAATAGTAAATAAGAGAAAGAGTTGGAGGGAATGCACCGAATTCGGCAATAAATTGAACTCTTGATGATTTCGCAACTCCAATGTTACCACGAAGAAACATCAATTGTTCAAAGTTTGAAGTTCAATTGTTCAAGCTTCAAATAATAAATAATACGATAAATTAAATTCTTAAAAAAAAAAATGAGAGACAAATACTTGATTGCACTT
>MU744819.1:0-10719 GCA_026770625.1 Nicotiana glauca | reverse complement strand
AATATGAGTTTGAGAAACGAGAGATGAGTGAAGAAATGAAGAAGAGGGGGGGGAGAGGGGAGGGGGGAGGGGGATGTATTTATAGTTTTTCAAAGAGCTAAATTAGTAATTACAAAAATATTATTTTTTAAAAAAATTGCCAAAAAAGGGCTATTTGTGCAAAACTACCGTTGGGCAACGGCCAAAAGCCAGCCGACTGCTGCCAACAATCAGAAACCTTTAAAAAAAATTGAAATCTAGCCGTTAAACCGGTCCGGGCCAGGCCGGTTAACTGGTTCTACATGAATTTTGGTTGATCGGGTTTGACCGGTCCGGTTAACCGGATGGTTTTATGTGAACGGACCAACCCCTAACCCTATTAACCCAGCCCACCCGACCCCCTAAGTACCGGTCTGGGCCGGTCCGAAAGCGGGTTGACACGGCCCGTTTGACACCTGTAATTTTCTCTCAGACTGCCCTTCTTAATTAAACAACAGTCTATAGAATTCCCATAAAAGCAGCAAACAAGGGATTACATATGTTCACAAAGTTTTACTTAGTTGAACACTTTAAAAAATAAATGATCAAAATCTGCTTTAACCATAAGTGTAACAATGATGGAGTAAATTGTTTAGTATCTTGATTCTTGAAGTGATTGTGATATATATTTATAAACTTATTCTAAGAATTTTCTCTAGCACACCCACTGCTTTGTAGCTCGATTTGTCGCTGCCTATGACCGAATTGAACGAATTTGTTTCAAAGTTGTTTATCTTAAAATGATAACAATTAAATTTATAAGTGATTTTAAACATATGTAATTTCACCTAGCGTCAATTGACAAATATGATGATTAATAGTAGAAATAAACAACAAAGTAATTCAAACCAGTATTGAAACACAATTCAGCCCTCGAGCTACGTCGCTCTCGAACTGAGTGAGCGAGAGTAGAGTTATGAAACCAACTGATGAGCAAGAGAATATGAGAGAAAAGATTATTGTATTTCTTTGATATGCGTGAGTGTCAGATGGTCACAAAAATGATTACAGCCCTCTTTATATAGTAGAGGAATCCTATTTATGGTACAAATCTACTTACAGAAGCAAATCCCATGATGGGCTAAATAACCGTTCTTGATTTGATCTGTTCCGATATTTCCGCCATGATCCTCGGCCAATCACGGATATCTCGCATTTCCGTTATTATGCTATCTTCTGTCTTGCTCGATGTCTATCATGTTTGGTCTCGATCATCATCGGCCTCAACCTCGACAGGTACTTCAAATCCCGGACTCGGCGTCTTATCCTCATATCTCGATCTGATACACTACGGGGCCGATCCTCGAACTATCCCGGTTGATCCTCGAACTATCCCCTGAACCCGGCCAATTAGTGAAATCGGGTGAGCCCGATTTTAACCGTATACAAAAGTATACATGCATATATGTTTTTTTAATTGTTATTTTTATTTTTTCTCTGTACCTAACAAGATGATTTTATACAACTCTCCACTAATTAGCCAAAAGAAAAAGGAACCTAATAGCTGATGCAAGCTACGATTTGATGGAAGAAAAGCGAAGACAAAGAAGAAAGAGAGCAGATAAGATCGAGAGAACACAAACATTGTTATCCTGAAGTGGGGACTGGAAGATGGAGAGATCCAGCCTTTCTCTTCAATGTGACTGTAATTAACTTTTCCCAAATCCTTACACAAATTTCATCACCTTGAGAGACAAAGGACTATTTTGCATTATTTCAATCCATCAACGATTCCATTCATAATGGATCTTAACCTTATCCAACCACACTCTATCTGTATACTGTAATTTTTGCACTTTTCTTCATGTTGGATATGAAGTTAAGTTTTCTTTTTAACTATACTTATCCTGTTTTAATTTGTTTAGCACTTCAGTTCCGAAATTATACAAAAAAATATTAGCATAATCAGTTTGCAATAAATTTCTTCGCATTGGAACCAAAAAAAGAGAGTACAATTTAAGGAGGGATAATTAAACTGTCAACTAGCGGGAATGATGAGAAGTTTTATTTTGTGTCTCATACAACTGACACTAGTTGTATGAGGCTTATTTTTATCTCACAAAATTGTGGACCCTAATCTTACACCGCTGGGTCCACAGAATTCCGGATCCACAAAACTGTGAGACAAAAAATTATCTCATACAACTAGTGTAAGTTGTATGAGACACAAAATAAAATTTTTCGAGGATGATAAATGGTACGGTACCTCTCCGTCCCACGTAAACCCGCCGCCGCTCCATGCCGCTTAAACTTCTTTTCCATTTTCCTGAAATAGTATTAATTTAATTTAAATCTAACTCCTGCACAAGCACCTCCCTAACGAAATTGAAGTAACAGTGTCTTGCAGTTGTTACCATATTCAAGTCTTAGGTCATCCTTCTTGTCCACTAATGGTTTGCAATTTAGGAAGACATTTCTAAATTAATGAGTTTCTGTTTTTGTCTTTTTAGTTTACAGTTGCTATAAGCTTGCTTGTTTTAACATTTTTCAATCTTGTCGCAGTGAGTTATTTGAAACTTCAATCTCTAAATCACCGAGAAAGAAAATGTTTAAATAGCTCTGCGTTTATCTTATTTATAAAGGTGAGAAACCATGTAATCTAATAAGTAAAATAATACTATATAGTATAACACTAGTAAACTGTTATAAGCATCAACGTAAAATTTTGAATCAACATATGTTTTCAATTTGGCCAAACGTGCAGCCACACCCGTGTCAACCCGCACCGTAACCTGCAAGATTTTTTTCTGAAAAAATTCAAACCGCCCCGCATTGCATCACACCCGCATAGTAATAAACTTGCCCGACATATGTTCAGAAACAGTACGACCGCGCACCCATATTTCTATCAAAAAATGTTACATGACAATAGAATGAAGCTGAAGATAAAAATAAAAATAAAAATTAAACCATATGCAAATTTTTTCTGTTAATAAAACTGTATATGGTCGAAATCGAATTCATCCAGTGTATGACAGGCCGAGGCTAAAACGTGACAGGTCAGAGAATGAGCCCGTATTGCATCGAGCCAAGACACAAAGTTAAATCATCGAGCTCGTGACTCCAGGACCGAACAAGATCGAGGGGACTTTGTCGATCCTAACAACGGAAGGCCGAAATATCCAGGATCGGATGGCGATCACGGTGGAAATCTTGGCATGTATCAAGGAGAGGCCGTTTAACTAGCGAATCGTGAGATTAGTTATCTTTCATAGAATTGTATCAAGAATAGGACTCCTCTACTATATAAACGGAGGTTTGATCATTTGTAAAACACTCTGTAACACGCACAAAGAAAGCAATATACTGATCATTTCTAGTTCTTATCATCTTGTTGTTCTATCCTAACATTAGTTGAGGCATTTCTTGAATCGAGGGTGATCAAACTCAAAGGCTAAAGATGCTCAATTTGTGTGGTTTATATTTATTTTCCTATCATTAGTTTCAATATTAGTCTGTCTTCTTAATTTTTATCAAGTTATATCACGTATCCTTAAACTGCGTATAAATTCAATTGTTATTCAATTTTAAGGGTAAACAATTTAACGCCCACCGTGGGGCTAAGGATAATAGTGATTACCTGGTTCAAACGTTCATAACACACACTATTTTACACTTGTTCTTTGGAGCATCTTTGATTCCAGGACCAAAATGTCGAATTCTCATTCAGCACTCCTACACGTTGACAATGATTTCGGCTACCACGACAAAAATGATAACATAGCACCGGGGAATGACGTACCCTCGGTTGTCCTCGACGAAGTTCCGATTGTAGATCCAATCGACGTTAGCTCACATGTATCCCTCAACGTAAATTTGGCCGTCGATCCCGAGGGCAGCGTCCGTAGGGATGTTCGATCAGCCGCTCAAAGCATACATGGTGGCGATAATGGTGAGCTCAGCCTACGGGTGATCTTCGAAATGTTATAGGCTCAACATGCATCAATAGCCCAGCTCCAAAATCAGAATCACACATCGAGGCCCGAGCCGTCCTAGGAAGTTGTCCTCAGGGTTGAATCAGTTTCAAGGAAATCAAATAAGAAAGAATCGGAGACCAATCCTGGAATCATGAAGATGCTCGAAGAACTGACAAAATGAATTGAGTCGGGGGAAAAGAAGATCGAGGCAAACGATAAGAAGGTGAAAACTTACAACTCTAGGGTCGACCAAATCCCGGGAGCACCGCCGATAATAAAAGGTCTGGACTCCAAAAAGTTCGTGCAAAAACCTTTACTCCTGAGCGCGGCTCCCAAGCCGATCGCTAAGAATTTCTGCATGCCTGAGGTTCCTAAATACAATGGAACGACCAATCCAAACAAGCATGTTACCTCTTACAAATATGCTATAAAAGGGAATGATCTAGAAGATGACGAGATCGAATCTGTCTTGCTAAAGAAAATCGCAGAGCCCATGTCAAAGGGAGCTATGATATGGTACCACAATTTACCACCTGATTCTATTGACTCATTTTCTATGCTTGCAAATTCTTTCATAAAGGTACATGCCGGGGCCATCAGGGTTGAAACCAGGAAGTCAGACCTTTTCAAGGTAAGGCAGAAGGACAACGAAATGCTTAGAGAATTCGTGTCTCGATTCCAAATGGAAGGGATGGACCTGCCACCGAATGCTGATGATTGGGCTATTCAAACTTTCACCCAAGGACTCAATGTTCGAAGCTGGTGGCTTCACAACAGTTGAAGCATAATTTGATAGAATACTCGATTGTTACTCGGGCCGATGTGCCTAATCGGTATCAATCAAAGATTAGGGTCAAAGACGATCAACTTGGGGCCCCTTCTGGGTCCGTTTATCCTATCAGACCCATCGATAGAATCATGAGGGATATTGACCGAGAGCCGAGATTGAACAAAAATCGATACCATCCATATGATGGAGATCGTAGGAGCAGTGGATTTGGGCAAAATTCTGTGCGAAATGAAAGGAGAAGTGATCGAGGCCAGAACTCTCAAGGGCTCATGAGCAAGAATGTCTTCGATAGCCCTACTGAACCTAAAGAAGCACCACGATTATCAGAATACAACTTTAATATTGATACAACTGCCATCGTATCGGCTATCGGATGCAAAAAAGATACCAAATGGTCCCAACCTTTACAAACTGATTTCGCCCAAAGAGATCCCAACAAATGTGCATATATCATGGCACTCATGGTCACAGAACGGATGACTATCGATAATTGAGAGAAGAAGTATCCCGATTATTCAACAACAGACACCTTGGGGAATTTTTGAGCGATCGAGCCAAGAATCATTTCAGAAACAGGGATTCCAATAAACAAAACGAGCAAGAAGAACCTTAGCACATCATTCATATGATCATTGGAGGGGTAAATGTTCCTCGAGGTCAGATGTTGAAGCGCACTAAAGTATCAATCACGAGGAAAAAAATAGACTCGAGATTACATACCAGAAGGAACTTTATATTTCAACGACGAGGATGCAAAAAGAATCATGCAGCCCCATAATGATGCACTGGTAATAGCTGTACTCATGAATAAAACTTGAGTTAAACGTCTATAATTGATCCAGGTAGCTTGGCCAACATCATTTGATTGAGGGTCGTAGAGTAACTCGGCCTACAAGACCAAATCGTGCCCATGACTAGAGTGCTAAACAGATTCAACATGGCTTGGAAAAGGGAGAAATAACGTTACCAGTAAACATAGTCGAAACCACCAGGAGACCAAGTTTTGTATGATCAAAGGGGACATAAGGTACAACACCCCATTCGAGAGACCATGGATCCACAACATGAGGGTTGTGCCCTCGACCCTTCACCAGGTATTAAAATTCTCAACACCAGAAGGGATTAAAACGGTCTACTGGGAGCAACCTGCCTCAAAGGAGATGTTTGCCGTTGATGAAGTAATTCCATATCAACACTCTCATCAATAAAGGATCCAGGTTCGAAAGAAAAATAGGAAGCCAAATAGCAATCATCAATGCTGGCCACGACCCAATAAGACAAGCAGGGTACTGACGAAGACGATGATTACAGGGTTCCTCGATCCTTTATAGCCCCCGATGATTCTGACACTACCAAATCAACGGTTGAAGAGCAGAAGTAGGTCATATTGATCGAACATCAGCCCGATCGAAAGGTATACTTTGGCACGTGGTTAACTCCTGTGCTAAAAAAAACTCATTCAATTTCTTATAGCTAATATGGTTTTCTTTGCTTGGTCCCATCTCGGCATGACAGGGATCCCATCGGAGATCACTACTCACATGCTAATCCTGGACCTGAAATTCCATTCGATCAAGCAGAAAAGGAGACTCCAGTCCGAGGTCAAACATGCTTTCATCAAGGACGAGGTAACTAAACTCCTTAAAATAGGGTCAATCTAGGAGGCCAAACATCCGAAATGATTAGCAAATGTAGTAGTAGTCCCTAAAAAAGGAAACGAACTGAGAATGTGTGTGGATTATAAATATTTAAATAAGGAATTCCCCAAAGACACTTTCCCTTTGCCTAACATCGACCCATGATCGATGCCATGTCCGGCCACAAGATCCTCAATTTTCTCGATGCCTACTCCGGGAGAAACCAAATACGGATGAACCCGGATGATAAAAAAAGACCTCATTCATCACTAAGTATGGCACATACTGCTATAACATAATGCCAATTGGATTAAAAAATACCGGTGCGACTTACCAACACCTAGTAAACCAAATGTTTGAAGAACAAATAGTGAAGTCTATGAAATTTTACATTGACGATATGTTAGTTAAGTCCCTAGAGTAGAGGAACATTTAAAGCATTTGTAGGAAACCTTCAGTATATTGAAGAAGTACAACATGAAGGTGAATCCAAAAAAATGCGCGTTCAGAGTTGGATCAGGTAACTTTCTTGGGTTCATGGTGTCCAACTGAGAAATCGATATCAACCCCGACAAGATCAAAGCTATCGAGGACATCACAGTAGTGGACCCCGGAATGCCAACAACTTGGAATAACTTAAGTGATATCTATCAAGCCCGCCATTTCTTCACACACCGAGGGCAGACGAACGACTATACTTGCATTTGGAAGTATCATAAATAGCGGTAAGTGGAGTCTTATTTTAGGAAGAACAAGGTACGCAATTCTCAATTTATTATGTTAGCAGGACCTTAGGTGAGGCCGAAACTAGATATCCTCACCGAGAAAAATTGCGCTTGCTTTGCTAAGTTCCTTTAGGAAGTTGAAACCATATTTTTAGTGCCATCCTATATGTGTTGTGACAACTTACCCATTACGAAATATAATGCATATACCCGAAATCTCAGGGTGATTGACCAAATGGGCCATAGAAATCAGCAGGTATGATATCGAATATCAAACCAGACAGCCATTAAGTCTCAAATTTTGGCAGCTGACTTTACGTTGGCCCTAATACCTGCAGTCGAAAGAGAGTTGTTGGTAAACTCGGGAACATCTTCGGGAATATGTACCCTTTTTACGGATGGTGCCTCGAATGCAAAGGGGTCCGGACTTGGCAACGCACTGAAGCCACCCACAGGCAATATAGTTAGACAATCCATTAGAATTGTGAAATTGACTAACAATGAGGCCGAATATGAGGTCATGATTGCAGGTATCGAACTGGCCAAAATCTTAGGGGCGAAGGTGATCGAAGCTAAGTATGACTCCTTCCTTGTGGTGAACCAAGTTAATGGAACATCCCAAGTCTGAGAAGAACAAATGCAAAGGTACCTAGATAAGTGACAGGTAACATTACATTGGTTCAAAGAATGGACTTTGCAGCACGTACCTAGAGATTAAAATAGTGAGGCCGATGCCCTTGCAAACTTAGGGTCATCGGTCGAAGACGACGAGCTCAACCCGGGGGCAGTCGTACAAATCATAAGGTCGGTAGTAGAAGAGGTCACGCCGAAATAAACTCCACTATCCTGGGATATGAGAAATAAATACGTAGAATATTTGAAGACCCGGAAACCTCCCTTAGATCCAAAAGAATCGAGGGCCCTGCGCACAAAGGCATCCCGATTCAGCTTGTCCGAGGATGGAACCTTGTTCAGAAGAATGTGTGATGGCCCGCTAGTAATATGTCCAGGACCAAGAGATACCGAGTATGTTCCGAGGGAAGCTCATAAGGGCACCTTCAATAATCATTCTGGCGCTGAATCATTGGTTTAAAAGGTGATCAGAGCCGCCTATTAGCGAATCGACATGGAAAAAGATGCAAAAAAGTTCGTATGAAAATGTGACAAGTGCCAAAGATATGCTTTGATGATTTACCAACCCGGGAAACTGCTGCATTTGGTCTTGTTGTCATGTCCATTCATGAAGTGGGGAATGGACATCATCGACCCTCTTCCATTGGCATCGGGTAAGAATCAATTTATCTTATTTATACTGACTATTTTTTTAACTGGGTTGAAGCACAAACATATGAGAAGGTTAGGGAGAAGGAAGTCATCGACCTCATTTGGAACCACATCATATGTCAGTTCAGGATGCCATCCGAAATTGTATGTGACAACGTGAATTAATTTATCGGCAGCAAAGTGACCAAGTTTCTCGAAGATCATAAGATCAAAAGAACCTTATCGACACCTTTCACCCTAGTGGGAATGAACAAGCCAAATCGACCAACAAAACCATAATCCAAAACCTTAAGAAAAGGTTAACCGACGCTAAAGAAAATGGAAAGAGATCCTGCCCGAAGTCCTTTGGGCATATAGCACGACCTCGAAGTCCAGTACCAGAGCTACTTCGTTCTTATTAGTTTATGGCACCGAAGCTCTAATACCGGTCGAAGTCGGGGAGCCAAGTATCATATTCTGATATGCGACAAAGGAATCAAATGATGAGGCCATGAATACGATCCTGGAGTTGTTGGATGAAAGGAATCTTGTTCGATTGGCTGTCTAAAAAATAATGGATCGAGAGGTGTTATAATCGAAGGGCCAACCTTTGATATTTCGGTATTGAGGACTTAGTACTAAGGAATATCACACTAAACACCCAGAAATTGAACAAAGAAAAGTTGGGTCCGAACTGGGAACGAGCGTACCAAATTCTCGAGGTCGCTTGGAAAGGATTCTATAAGCTCAAAACGATGAACGGGGAATAACTATCGAGAACTTGGAATGTAACCCACCTAAAATGATATTACTACTAAGGTACGACCCCGTTCATTTTCTTTTATTTTCAAACTAACACTTGCAGGTTATCGTCAAGGAGCGATACGAAGTCTGTAGGTCTGAAAGCATGCATTGCAACCTTTTTCCCGTTGAACCGGTTTTGTCCCAAATGGGTTTTCTGACAAGGATTTTAACGAGGCAATAGTGGATCGTGCTAACTTAGAGTCAATAACCGATCACAAATCTGTGTCAAAGCTGGCATTAATAGTATTTGAGTTTCCTCTACAATCTACCTTGAATACCGGGGGGCATCACCCTTGATGCCGGCGTTAGCAAGGAAAGAAACTTCATAACTGAAGGGTATCGATAGGTAGGATGTATTATAAGGGACAAATGGTCAAAAGAGTCGTGCCCTCATAGGTTGATCGAACCCTAATACAAAGCTTGTATACATATATTACTATCTTACACAAAAATAAAGAGAAGTCTCTTCCTTGCAATCATCTTATGTTTTAAAATTTTCTTCTTTACATCCCTTAAATAATTTCATACTTTCAATCTCCTAAAGGTAACGAGCTCAAGGGCCGCTTGTAACCGGAGTTCGAATGATCACTCCCACTTGGTGACTGTGTCCGAAAATATACTTAGGTGGCCCAAGCTACTTAATCTCGGGGGCATAAGACCTATCAAGCAACCCCTGAATTTTAAAGTCCACGACCATCTCCACTCGGAGACTGTTATCTTGGGCCAACCCGGATAACTCGAGAAAGCAAGTCCACTGGGCGACTCCCTAACTAAAAGGCTACGACCATATTAACATGGCTCGGAGACGTCCGAGACCCATAACAAAATATAGGCCTTCTAAAAAGAAAATTTTTTCATAACCGGTTCTTAAGGCTACCCTCGGCAAACTATAATCTAAATTACATACTTTGGAAGAAAGTTTCTGATAACACCGAACCCCCAAGATGCCTTAAAATAGAGTAATGTAAAGGCAAGGTTTGTTTGAACTTTCGAATATAACCTAAGTTATTTTATGCTAAGGCATTCCCGCCTTTGTGGATATATATGAGAAAGCAAAGAGAAAAACTCGAAAGCCTAAAAAGGGAAAGAAATCCTTATATATTCATGACAAAATTCTTTTTACAAGGGCCAAACAACCTGATAAATTTTTTACAAGGGCCAAACGGACTCAACAAAATTGCAATAAACAAGAAACAAAAACATCTATAGGTCTAAGAGGCCCGATCCTCATGAAGGCAACATCTTTACCCTCGGGGTCTTCATCACCATCGAGCTTATCCGAGTCTTCAGACCCCTCGAAATCATCCTCCTTGGGATAAGCCAGTTTCCTAGCCTTGGCCTCAGATATCTTGGCATTTTCGATCTCAGCCAGCAGGTTGAAGCCCTGAGCTTAAACTTCTTCGAGGGCCTCCCTTCGGGATTTCCACTTCATGTACTCCATCAAATATTTTGCCTGATCTTGATCTGCCTTGGCATCGGCCTTATGCTGGGTGATCACGCCCAAGTATATCCTCTAAGTAGGATTCTGCGGACGTTGCAAATAAAACCCGAGTATTAAGCCCAGG
>MU744817.1:87967-139458 GCA_026770625.1 Nicotiana glauca | reverse complement strand
ACACTAATTAAACAAGGAATTTAGGTTGATGACTGTTTAAAACACTTAAGGTCAGAAAACAGAAATCATGGGCACTATTTCATTAAGACTGTCAGGGCACTCTTGAAATTTAAATCATGATGCCCATGTTAGGCAATAAAATAATGAGGTCAGGGAATATGGAAAAGGTTTTCTGACTTTTGAAATGCTCTTAGTAGCTGGACATTCAGTTCTGTAGAGAAATAACATAGGTTTTACATTTAAAAACTGAAAAAAAGAAACACTCTAAAAAAGTTATAAGAAGATATTGCCTACAAATTGTTAAAATAAGAATTAATTGGAAAAAGGTTTGGTCTGTTTTAGTGGAGGGTTCCAGAGGCATTTAACAGTATGTTTTGGTTATAAATAGGCTAAGGTTTAATAGAAAAAAGGACTGGATTTTGGAACATTAGAAATTCAGTATTGAGAGGCTGGAATTTCAGACTAAGATTTCAGAGTTTAAAAGCAAATCTAGGCTGAATTTTTACACAAAAAGGTTCAGTTAGTTTGAGAGTTACAAAACTGAAAGTGAGGTCTCTTTGCTATTGAAATCAGTACTGCTGTGCTACTGTTTCATTGAAGTTCTAGGTTTTTTTTGCTTCTGCCTGTGATACTGCTTGGGGTTTCTGGGATTGGTGTTGCTGTTTGGTTATTTTTGAAACTGTTATTGGTTGTGGGATCATCTCTGTTGGTTTTAAAATCTGTCCCCTGGGTGTTCTATTTGCTACTGCTGTTGCTGATTGTTGTTGCTGCTTTGCTACTGCTGGTCCTCTTCTTCTTCCTGTCCTATTTCCCCAATCCAGGTACACAACTCCTAATACTTTGATGTAAACCTGAGCTTGAAGAATGAATGAGTAAATGTTATCCAAATGGCTGTTTGAGTGGATGTTATCTCTGTTCACTTATTGTGTTCATTAGCTTAACTTGTATAAACGAACTTGGGACTGTGTTAGGGCTGATGGAAATTACTTAAATTGCTTGATTGCATTTGGCTTAGGCTGTAACATCATTAATCTGATTCAAATTAGGTGGTCAATTGACCTAGATTAATTAGTGAATTGGTGATTGTATTTATGAAGTATAATTTGAAGCCTGTCAGTATTTGAAGGGTCATATTCAGTATAGTATAAGTGATATTGTTAAAGTAACATTCTAAGGCTTTTGTTAAAATCCAGGGTTTATAATTTCATTTGAGCCAATTAGCTAAAAAACGTTCAGTCTAACCTCACTCAAGGTTTCATTGTTTCATCATTTAGTGGTGTGAATTAATTTGTGTAAAAGATAAATAAACATTAATTAATTAGGACTCTTTCTTTTCTTTTAGAGACAAAAAATAAAAATAGAAAATATAGTCGCTCTTAGGTTTATCCTTTAAAATAAAAATGAGATGAGCCTCGCCCAATGAAACACAAAATTGTGGGGCCCTCAATAAAGGTTTAAAAATACTTAGAAAATCGGGAAGGGCCGTTTAGCGAATTTTACGGCCTTCCCAAAAGATAATGATACGTTAGACTCTTTAGATGCGATTTTAATAAAATTACCTCCTTAAACTCGGGTGTGCATTTCATACGACCTAAATCAAATCCCAAAACATTGAATAGAGTGTGCTCAGGATTGCGGGTGCATTTCATGTGACGCGATCCGAAGGCACGCTTTAAGCGACGTTCACCTTTCTTTGAAAATATGTATTAAATAAAAGCGGTTGAAAGGTAAAAATTGGCACATAGGCTCTTCATGTAATTAATCAGATAAAAGCTAAATGCAACAGTTAAGCGACCGTGCTAGAATCACAGAACCCGGGAATGCCTAACACCTTCTCTCGGGTTAACAGAATCTCTTATCCGGATTTCTGGTTCGCGGACTGTTAAATAGAGTCAAACCTTTCCTCGATGCGGGATTCAACCGGTGACTTGGGACACCATAAATCTCCCAAGTGACGACTCTGAATCTCTCAATAAACGAATTCTATTTTGATTGTCCCTTAATTGGAAAAACTCCCTGTGCTACACCCTTCGCAGGGTGCGGTAGCGCCAAAAGGAGGTGTGACAGCTCTGGCGACTCTGTTGAGGATGTTTTTTCTAGAACCACTGATTCAGGGTTAGAATTCGAGCTTAGAATGAATTGTTGTATTTGGCTTTATCTGTTATCTGATTTTTGTTANAATCGGGAAGGGCCGTTTAGCGAATTTTACGGCCTTCCCAAAAGATAATGATACGTTAGACTCTTTAGATGCGATTCTAATAAAATTACCTCCTTAAACTCGGGTGTGCATTTCATACGACCCAAATCAAATCCCAAAACATTGAATAGAGTGTGCTCAGGATTGCGGGTGCATTTCATGTGACGCGATCCGAAGGCACGCTTTAAACGACGTTCACCTTTCTTTGAAAATATGTATTAAATAAAAGCGGTTGAAAGGTAAAAATTGGCATATAGGCTCTTCATGTAATTAATCAGATAAAAGCTAAATGCGACAGTTAAGCGACCGTGCTAGAACCACGGAACCCGAGAATGCCTAATACCTTCTCCCGGGTTAACAGAATTTCTTATCCGGATTTCTGGTTCGCGGACTGTTAAATAAAGTCAAACCTTTCCTCGATGCGGGATTCAACCAGTGACTTGGGACACCATAAATCTCCCAAGTGGCGACTCTGAATCTCTCAATAAACGAATCCCGTTTCGATTGTCCCTTAATTGGAAAAACTCCATGTACCACGCCCTTCACGGGGTGCGGTAGCGCCAAAAGGAGGTGTGACAGCGTGGCATGTGAGGTGTTCATGTATCACAAGAGTCTTCAGTACTTGTTCAAGTAAAAGGAGTTGAATTTGAGGCAGAGAGGCTGGTAGGAGTTGTTTAAGTATTATGATATCACCATCTTATATCACACTGGAAAGGCCAATATGGTGGCCGATGCTTTGAGTAGGAAATCAGCCAGTATGGGCAGTCTTGCTTGTATTTCGATCAGTGAGAGCTCGCTTGCTTTGGATGTTTAGGCTTTAGCCAATCAGTTCGTGAGACTGGATGTTTCTGAGACTAGTCGTGTGTTAGCTTGCACGGTTGCTCGTTCTTCATTATTGGAGTGTATCCGTGATTGCCAGTATGATGATCCCCATTTGTGTGTCCTTAGAGACACGGTGCAGCGCGGAGGTGCCAGGTAGGTTACCTTAGATGATGATGGATTTTTGAGATTGCAGGGTCGAGTATGTGTGCCTAATGTGGTTGGGCTCCGAGAGTTGATTTTGTAAGAGGCCCATAGCTCCCAGTACTCTATTCATCCAGGCGTCGCGAAGATGTATCAGGATTTACGGCAGCATTATTGGTGGCATAGAATGAAGAAGGATATCATAGCATATGTGGCTCGTTGTTTGAATTGTCAGCAGGTTAAGTACGAGCATCAGAGACCTGGTGGTTTATTTCAGAGGATTGAGCTTCCCGAGTGGAAGTGGGAGAGGATCACTATGGACTTTGTTACTGGACTTCCACTGACTCAGAAGAAGTTCGATGCAATATGGGTCATTGTTGATAGGCTGACCAAGTTAGCGCATTTCATTCTTGTGGCAGTCTCTTATTCGTCCGAGAGGTTTGCTGAGATCTATATTCGGGAGATTGTTCGCCTTCATGGTGTACCTGTGTCTATCATTTTGGACCGGGGTACGCAATTTACCTCGCACTTCTGGAGAGCAGTTCAGCGAGAGTTGGGCACAGGGGTTGAGTTGAGCACAGCATTTCATCCCTAGACGGACGGTCAGTCCGAGCGGACTATTTAGATTTTGGAGTATATGCTCCGAGCTTGTGTTATTGACTTTGGAGGTTCGTGGGATTAGTTTTTGCCTTTAGCAGAGTTTGCCTATAACAACAGCTACTAGTCGAGCATCAAGATGGCTCCTTACGAGGCTTTATATGGTAGGCGGCGTCGGTCTCCGGTTGGATGGTTTGAGCCGGGAGAGGCTTGGTTGTTGTGTACGGATCTGGTTCAGGAGGCCTTGGACAAGGTCAGGATCATTCAGGATAGGCTTCGTTTAACTCAGTCCAGGAAAAAGAGCTATGCAGACCACAAGGTTCGAGATATGGCTTTTATGGTTGGTGAGCGGGTATTGCTCCGAGTGTCTCCTATGAAGGGCGTAATGAGGTTTGGAAAGAAGGGTAAGCTTAGCCCTAGGTTTATTGGTCCATTTGAGATTCTTGATCGAGTGGGAGAGGTGGCTTATAGACTTGTTTTTCCACCGAGCTTATCATCCGTACATCCAGTGTTTCATGTGTCCATGCTTCGAAGGTATCACGGTGATCCAGCCCACGTGTTAGATTTCAGCACTGTCTAGTTGGACAAGGACTTGCCTTATGAAGAGGAGCAAGTGGCTATTCTAGACCGGCAGGTTCGTCAGTTAAGGTCGAAGAGTTTCCCTTCTGTTCGTTCTCAGTGGAGAGGTCAGCCTCCTGAGGCATCGACCTGGGAGTCCGAGTCCGATATATGGATCCGTTATCCTCATCTTTTTCCCGACTCAAGTACTTCTTTCTTCTGTCTGTTCGAGGACAAACGGTTGTTTTAGAGGTGGAGAATGTGACGACCCAAAAGGGGGTCATCACCTATTTTTAATTAATTATGTGCTTTCGAGGCCTTAAAAACCTCCCTTAGAGTCGCCTCGATTTACGTGCGCAGTTCGGTCGTGTAGCCGGAAAGCTTAAATATGAAATTTTGTGAAAAATGCTAAGTTTTGATGTTAAAATGAATATATTTGACTTTGGTCAATATTTTGGGTAAACAGACCCGGACCCGTGATTTGACGATCCCGGAGAGTCCGTAGAAAAATATGGGACTCGGGCGTATGTCCGGAATCGGATTCCGAGGTCCCGAGCCTAAGAAATAAATTTTTAAAAGAAATTATTTTTCTGAAATATTTAAGAAAATTGGAAATGAAATTTTATTAGAAAGTGATGGTATCGGGCCCGTATTTTGGTTCCGATGCTCGGTACAGATCTTATATTTGTTTTAAGTCCTTGTTGTAAAGTTTGGTTAAATTCGGACGTCGTTTGACACGTTTCGGACTTGAAATCCTAAATTTGAAACTTAATGAAGTTTTGGAAAAATTCTTGATTTTTGAGGTTTGATTCATTGATTTTGAGGTTATTTAGGCAATCTGATAACACGGATAAGTTCGTATGATATTGTTGAGTTAGTACGTGTGTTTGGTTAGGAGCCGCGAGGACTCGGGTGTGTTTTCAGAGGTGTTTCAGAAAGTTTGAACTTAGTAAAAGTTGCAGAAAATCTGCAACAGGTGCTCAGGCCTGTTGCTCTTCGCGATCGCATAGTCACTCCGACGATCGCGTAAGGTAAACGGGGATAGGGGTTATTTTGTTCAATACAAATAGAGGGAAGGATCGCGAACGCGGAGCACTGGAGGGTTGCTCTACGCGAACGCGACCTGCGTCCCGCGAACGCATAGAGTAAATGGGGGCTGGGATGGAATTTGACATGTTCCTCTATGCGAACGCGTTCAAAGGCCCGCGAACGCGAAGCCAACCCTTTGCGAACGCGTATAAGGAATCGCGATCACATAAGCCTGTGTAAGGATGCTCTTCGCAAACGCGGGAGACCTATCGCGAACGCGATAAAGGTCTGCCCAGCGATTTTAAAACAATAGCTTAAGCGAGAATTGTTCACATTTTCATAACTTCTTCATCTCAACTCCAAATTGGGCGATTTTTGAAAGAGGATTTTACCACAAACTCATAGGTAAGTAATCTTAGACTCGTTTTCTTCCATTTTCACCAACATCTAATGAATTTCTAGGCCAAAAACATGTGATTAAGGGTAGAAAATTAAGGATTTGGGTAGAGTTAGGGCTTTTTTATTTTTATTGATTTAGACCTCGTCTTGGGATCGAATTTGAAAATAAAATATATATTTGGGATCGTGGGTGAATGGGTGATTTGATTTTGGTCAGAACCTCGTATTTTGACCAAGTGGGGCCGGGGTCAATTTTTGAGTTTTTGGAAAAATTGATGGAAAAGCTATAATTAGGCATTGGGTTCGTATTGTTTAGCATTTATTGATGTATTGAAATCATTATTGTATAGATACAATTGAATTGGAGCCGAATTCGAGAGAAAAGGCGGTTATTGAGGATTGAATTGGCCGTGGAAGTTTGAGGTAAGTGTTTGGTCTAACCTTAGATTGAGGGATTAGGAGTTGAGTCCTATTTGCTATGTGGTAATTGTCGAGTACGACGTATAGGCATGGTGACGAGTATCTATATGTTGATGTCTAGCATGACTGTGAGTCTTTAAATTGTGAATATCTTGATTTTGTTGTATTTCTCTTGCCTTGGTAATGATTCCTATTTGTTGTGAAAAGCTTGTGAAAGGAAATTGTGACCTATGAACATCGAGGAGTATTGGCTCAAGTTATATTACAATTGTGAACATATATAAAATGGTTGAACTTTGAGCATTGGCTTAAGTGATAAAGTGAGATATGAAATAAAAGTGAAAGGAAGAGAAAGAGTATTTAAATTGTTCCCTTTCCGGGATATTGTTGCTTAATGATTATTTTTCCTTGCCGGGACGTTGGGATTATTGATGTTGTACCCTTGCCGGGATTTAATTATTTAATTATGTTTCCTTGCGGGGATTTCTATTATTATTTTGTTTATTCCCTTTCCCCCTGTTTGTAATTATTGTTTGGGTGAGGAAGAGTGTTAAAGCACGAAGGGCGATGCTGTGCATTGTTTGTTTATTATGAGGAAAGAGTATAAAGCACGAAGGGTGATGTTGTGCATTGTTTGCTTATTATGATGAAAGAGAGTAAAGTACGAAGGGTGATATCGTACCGCATGATGTACCATTCCGTGCCGATTCTATTGATTATATGTGAGGAAAGAGAGTAAAAGCACGAAGGGTGATGTCGTGCACTTGTTGCTTTCTGTTTCTTTATTAATGTCTGAGTTGTGTTGTTTCCTTCATTACTGGACGACTTTTACTTGAAATTGTTATTTCCCCCATAGCATGCTCCCCCTCCCATATTGATTAGTTATCTCTGTATCTCGATTCCGCTGTATATGTATATATAACTGCACAGGTTTATATGGTAGTCCGGTCTAGCGTCACTACTTTGCTGGGGTTAGGCTAGGCACTCACCAGCACATGGGATCGGTTGTGCTGATACTACACTCTGTGCTCTTTTGCACAGATCCAGGTACCGTAGCAGTATACGATTGGCAACAGTAGTAAGGAGCCAGCCTTCAGTCCACAAGATCCCGAGGTAGTCCTGCAGGCGTCCGCAGGCCCGGCATCTCTTCTACCTATTTTGATGCACTGTTTCCTCTTGTATTCGAGATAGATTTCATTTTCTTGTTTAAGATATTTGTGTGTAGCATTCTTAGATAGTCCGTGAATGTTGTGACACCAGTTCTTGGTAGAGGCATATGTGGATTTTTCCTTACTATTTTGGTTTATTTCATTTAAGTCTTCCGCTAAATTACGAATTCCGTTGTTGTTTAATTATTTATTTCCTGTTAATTAAATTGGTAACAATGGGTTTTTAACAAAAGCATTTATAGATTCTAAATGTGTGACTTGCCTAGCTTCCACGAGTAGGCGTTATCACAACCCCTGAGGGTAGGAAATCCGGGTCGTGACAAACCCGATCCCACCTGTCCACCCTTATTACTCCTTGTTGCGGCGCGCAACCCGATCCCACTAAACAATCACATTTCATCCTTATTTCTCCTATTGCAGCATGCAACCCGATCCCATCATATCAGTACCAATTATATAATAAGAATAGAAATTTCACGGTTTAACTGAAATCCCTTCACAACATTTATACCTCGAACCAAAACAACGGAAATCTATACAATTACGAAACTTCATCAATTAATACTACACAGCGAGACCAACCAAAGTATACCGTGAAACTACGGGACACTTAATACCTTCAATAGAGAAAACAACATTTAACAAAAAGCAATTAGACATGGAAGCACAAATAGGCATGTAGCAGTTAAGACATGAAAATAATATATTAAGAACGGGGAAGGGAATAGGGTAAACAGATAATTTGGCGGCGCATAGGTACTCGTCACCTCACCTATACGCCACACGCATGGATTCTTACACAGCAATTAAGTCGGGGATCCTTAATCCCTCAAGTCAAAGTTAGACCAAACACTTACTTCAATTTCACGGCCAACTCAAGCCTCAATTATCGTTTTTCCTCTAGATTCCACCTCTAATCCACCCGTATCTAGTCGTAATTAACTTAATAACATCAATTATCGCTAAAGAAATCAATTCCAATGCATAATTATAGGTTTCCCAACATCCTTTCCAAAAAGTCAAAATTGACCCCGGGCCCGCTTGATCAAAACTCTAGGTTCGGACCAAAATCCATTTGCCCATTCACTCACGAGCCCAAACATGTAATTAGTTTAAGAATTCGACCCCAAATCGAGGTCTTAATTTCCAAATTTGCAAAACCCCAATTTTTCCCAAAATTCCTAATTCTACCATAAAAGAACAAGATTTAGGGCTAGAAATCTAATGAGTGTTGATGAAAATTGAAGGAAATGAGTTAAAAGAACACAAACCTATGATTTGGTATCGAAATCCTTCTTCAAAATTGCTCATACGTCGAGTTCTAATGAAAGAGTTGTGAAAATGTGAAGAAATTTCGTCTTTGAAATCTGATTTAAAACACTGAACAGGCCTTCTTCGCGTTCGCGAGAGGCTGTCGCGTTCACGAAGCATTGGCCAGAAGGGCCTTCACATTTGTGAGATACCCCACGCGTTCGCGAAGGTATACCCCCGACTTTCGCGTTCGCGAGCTGCTTGCCGCGCTCGCGTAGAGTATTTTCTCCCCTCCCCCAGGTCCCTACTTCGCGTTCGAGATATACAAGTGGCATTCGCGAAGGGTAAATCCCCTGCTGCTCCGTGTTTGGGACCTTATCTTCGCTTTCGCGTAGAAGAAAACGTGGTCCCTGCCAAAATGGCCTTCGCGTTTGCGAGAGGTGCTTCGCGAACACAAAGAAGGAAACCAGCAAACACTGATCTGAAGCCAAAAACTAGAATTTTCAAGTCTAAAACACCCCGTAGCCTATCTGAAACTCACCCGAGCCCTTGGGGCTCCAAACCAAATATGCATACACGTTTTAAAACATCATACGAACTTGCTCGTGTGATCAAATTGCAAAAATAACATTTAGAACTACGAATTTAGCACTAATTTACATGAAATTTCCAAGAAAGTTTTAAAACTTCTAACTTTTCAACCAAAGGTCCGAATTACGTCAAATCAGTCCCGTTTCTCATCAAATTTTACAAATACGATATATATTATAACGGAGCTATACTGGCCTCCGGAACCACAATACGGACCCAATATCAACAAGATCAATTATTAACCAGATTCTTAAAACCTTTATAATTCCAGTTTAACAATTTTTATCAAAAATTCATTTCTCGGGCTAAGGACCTCGAAATTCGATTCCGGGCATACGCCTATGTCCCATAGTTTAGTACGGACCCACCGGGACCATAAGAATACGGGTCCGGATTCAGGTTCGTTTACCCAGAACATTTACCGAAGTCAACAAAAATTAGTTTTTTAGGCTAAAAATTGTTATTTCATAAATTTTTCAAATAAAGGCTTTCGGGAATCACGCTCGGACTGTGCATGCAAATCAAAGAGAGATAATATGAGATTTTTAAGGCCTCGGAACAAGGAATTGGATCTTAAAACAGAAGATGACCTTTTGGGTCATCACAGTCTAAGCATACCAACAAGTCCCATTACCTAACACAGACTCACCCAAGGTCTCAAATCACATCAAACAACGCCGAAAAAGAAAAACGCGCCATGAATCGAACTTATGAACTTTCAAAGCTTCCAACTTCTAGAACTCATGCCGAACCTATCAAATCAACCTGAAATGACGCCAAATTTTGTAGACAAGTCCCAAATGATATAACGGAACTGTTTCAACTCTCGAAATCGCATTTCGAGCCCAGTATCACAAAAGTCAACTCTTGGTCAATCTTCTCCATTTTTCAAACTTCAACTTTTCCAACTTTCGCCGAAATGCTCCAAATTACCCTACGGACCTCCAAATCCATATTCGGACGCAAGCCTAAGCCCAAAATCACAATACGAAGCTGTTGAGATCATCCAAAACCTATTTCGGAGCCGGTTACATAAAAGTCAAAAATTTCGGTCAACTCACTCTGCTTAAGCTTCCAAAACTGAAATCTATTTTCCAATTTGACTCTGAATCATTCGGTAACTGAATTCGACCATGCACGCAAGTCAATACGAAGCAACTTAGGACCTCATGCCGCTGAACGAAACTTAAATTCTCAAAATGATTGGTCGAGTCGTTACACGATTGGTGATTAAGAAATTAAATAATTAAGCGCATGATTGATTAAAAAATTAATATGATAGACTAGAAATCAAAACCAGTATTCAAACAATAATAATCATGAAAGAGCCAAAACTCTAAAACATAAAGTTTAGCTCTACATACATAGATATGGTAGCCAAACGACCAATCATCCAAAGAAATATAAAACCACCAAATTTGACGGAAAAAAAAAATAAACTTGAAGCTCCTCGGCCGTTCCTTGCTCTCCTTTTGTCAAAAGTTCTATATAAATCGTGTTTAGGATATACGTATAGGGGTAGGAAATATTTTCTTTCAATTCCAAGTTAGCTTAAAAAAGCTGGAAAAAAAAAACTGAAATCCGTGTCTGGGGACCGTACGAGGCATGCCCCCTGGACGGGCTCCCATTTCCATTTCTTCTTCTTTTTCTCTCGCTCGTCCATGCTGCCCTCAAGTTTACTGTTTTGTTTCGCTGCCAACTCCCTTAGCTCGTGCACCTCTCACGTGATGCACGAGCTTTGAACGAGTCTTCTTCATTTTTCTTTTCTTCGTCTTTTCATGTCTCATTTCGTGTTAAATCACCTTCTTTTCATTAACTTTCATCCAAATATGTTTCTTCACATAAGAAACACGAAATGAGCATAAATTCATCCAGTAGTCATGCAACCTTCATGAAATCACACAAAAAAAAAAAAAAAAAAGGGACATATGAACACCCAAAAATATGGACTTTTCCCCAATTATCACTATTTATGTTAAGCGTGAATTGGTAGTTAAGAAAAAACAAAACAAGCAATATGCACCACCTGTACACTAATAGTGGGCTAATTTATGCAAATATTCCTCTTTTAGGTCACTGTTTACATCTTGTCCCTATTTTAAGAAGTTGTATAAATATATAAGTAAAAATTGCACGGGCGCCCTATTTGGGCGCCCCTCTTTAACCTGTAGCCGCTTTGTCTTTTTGTTTGCATCCGTACCCACTTTTTAAAAAACTTCAGCTTCCCTTTATAACTGAAAAACTTCAGCTCTAGAGAGCTGAAGTTTCCGGGTTACTAAACAAAAACTTCAGCTCTAGAGCTGAAGTTTCCTAGTTACAACATAGAAACTTCAGCTCTAGAGCTGAAGTTTTTATTTTATAACTGGCAAACTTCAGCTCTAGAGCTGAAGTTTTCCGATTACAAAGACAAAAACTTCAGCTCTAGAGCTGAAGTTTTCCAGTTACTAAACAAAAGCTTATAAAATAAAACTTCAGCTCTAGAGCTGAAGTTCGCGAGTTACAAAACAAAAACTTCAGCTTTAGAGCTGAACTTCAGGCCCGACTACTAAAATGCTAAAGTTTTGTGTGATTGCCTTTGCTAATTCAGCCCCGTGTGCTGAAGTTATGCGAAAAAGCAGGTACGCTTGTAATTTTTTTTGCAAAGCGAGCATAGGTTAAAATATGGCACAAAAAACGGGTATAGATGCAATTGCCCCAATATATAATGACATTTTTCGGATAACATTAGATTCGGAATAATATTTGCTTGGTTAATTTTTTGGTTTACTCACAGAATATTATGTTGTGATCTAACGTTTGCAATAACTTATAAAATTTTAAACCATAATCTATCAATTTCTCATAAGATTTTCAATTTGCTAAAAAAAAAGTTTTTAACCATTATCTAAAAGGTCCATTAACTACAAAAGAAATAAATGAAATCATTTATTAAACGGAAAAGGGTTCAAAATGTCCCGAAACTATTGGAAAAAGTTTTAAAATACCCTCCATCTACCTATTGGCCTAAAAATACCCCTCCATCCACCTTTTTGGTTCACTTATATATGCTTTTTGACCGTTAGGTCAATGCTAAATTAAAAATAATTATTATTCCTTTTGTAAAACTTAAAAAAAAATATTTTACCAAATATTTTCCTTTTTTTAAACTAATACACCAGTAGTCCACTAATTTAGTAAAGTTTTCTTCTTCTTTTTTTCAGTTTTTACAAAAAAGCAATTCAGTTTTTACAAAAAAATATTTTTTTCAGCTTTTTTTTAAAGCATTATTTTTGTTAAAACTGAATAAAAAAATTGTAAAAATAGAAAAAAATGTTTTTAATAAAATATTTTCGTCTTTTGAAAACTAAAAAAAATATTTTCAACAAAATATTTTCGTTTTTGAAAAAAAAATCAGTTTTTTTAAAAAAACGAAAATATTTTTTCTTTTAAAAAAAAAACTAAAAAACGAAAATAAAACAAAATGCTTTAAAAAACTGGAAAAAAAATATTTTTCAAAGGCGAAAATATTTTATTGAAAATATTTTTTTCAGTTTTTAAAAAACGAAATTATTTTATTAAAAAATTTTTAAAAAACTGAAAAAAAATATTTTTTTGTAAAAACTGAATTGTTTTATATAAAAACTGGAAAAAAAAAGACTTTACTAAATTAGTGGGACTATTGGTGCATTAGTTTAAAACGAAAATATTTTGCAAAATATTTTTTCTTAAGTTTTACAAAAAAAATAATAATTATTTTTAATTTAGCGTTGATCTAACGGTCAAAGGGCATAAGTGAACCAAAAAAGTGGATGGAGGGTTATTTTTAGCCCGATATATGAATACAAGATATTTTTATACCGTTTTCAATAGTTTAGGCATATTTTGAACCCTTTTCCGTTTATTAAAAAATGATATAAAAAAGGAGATAGTCGGCAAAAATTTCACCTAATAGTGTTACATACATACTATAATATTATATATCTTAAATCTTAAATCTTAAATCTGTTTTTTAACAAACAAATTTCCCAAAAAAGAAAAAAATAGGGAAAGCTAGTCTTGATCAGCTAAGACGGGTCCAAATGATTATAATATGCAAAAATAGCTAAATATGGCTACAAATTAGGCGGTGTTTTAGCAACATGGCTGGCTAATGGCTATGGAACCCAAGAATTTGTCACATTTCTCCATTTTTCCTCTTTTCTTCTTCTTCTTCTTCCACCATTGTGGTTTCTGAAATCTCAGTAGTTGAATCAAGAACATGTGATTTATCTTCTTCTATGCCATAAAAAAGGTACCTTTTTTAAAATTGTATGCATGCAAATGTCATACTTTATGTCTGTTTTGTGTTCACCATTCTCAGAATAATTGAATCAAGAAGATGAATTTCTCTTATTATATGCCAATTAAAGGTGATACCCTTTTTTGTATTTTTGTATCTGCATGCAATTTGCAAATTAATGGTGTATACTTTATGTTTATTTGAGGTGTTCTTTTATTCTTTTTGTCTTATGTAATGATATGATATGGTTGGATGTAAAAAAGAACTAATCTTTCTATCACCTTTTAGAAAGAAAAAAGAAACTTTTCCCATTCTTGTGCCACCTGTAATTAAGGCCATTAAACAAAAGTTCCCTTTAATTGCGGTGTTAATCTCCAACTTCCCTTATTGGGATTCCAGGATTTTGGAGGGTAGAAGTAAGAGTGAGGATAAAAATGATGATAGTTTGAATTTTAAGAAAGCATGGGTTGAAGTAATCATTTGAACAACTGTTTATTATACTATTCTGTTATGCCCTTTTGGTTTCTGGTTGAAAATTTGGGCAAATTTGATCCTCCCAATATTTTTCTTTCTAATGAGATTAAGGCGTAGTCAATGCATCCTTTCTTGTGCCTCCTCCCATCACAAAGTAAGGTTCTTTATTCTACATTCTTCTAGTTTCATCTCTTGTTAATTGGTATCGTTTTACTTTACTGAAATTTTGGTTATTTAGCTTGGTTGAATGCAAGTGTAGTTGAACAAAGAGGGTCAAATTGAGCTAAATGGATGTTGATGATTCGTATTAGTGGATAACAAGTTTAGGATTGAGGTGTCGTAGTTCCTGTTAGTGAATGCAAGCATGGTTAATGGAACAAATAATAGGTTTCGCCAGTTCAAAACTACCATTTTTGAACAATGTGGGTTATTTTGGTTATTCATAGGCGAGATACCTAAAGGGGAGCCTTGGAGCAACGGTAAAGTTATTTCCGTGTGACCTATAGGTCACGCATTCGAGTTGTGGAAGCAACTAGGATAGGTTGTCTACATCACATCCTTAGGGGTACGGCCCTTGGACCCTGCGTGAATAGGGGATGCATTGTGCACTGGGCTGTCCTTTTATGAGCAAAATACAGGCCTAATATTTTTTCGAGTTTCGAACCTTGCACCACTAGTCCTCGTGGATTTCTCGGTTATAAAACATGATTATTCGAACTTGAACTATCTTGACTATAGGAAAATGTAGGTCATTCTATTAGATTTAATAAGATGTAGATCCTAAGCTAGATGATGGATGATTAATTTATCATCATGAATTGTAGGGGGTGATGAGAAAAGCATTAACTTGCAATTTTCTTGAAGTTGTTTGAATATCTCTGCTGCACGCTACTACGAGCTGTATGCAACTTCATGCACCTGATGTTTTTTTGAGTGCATTCTATGCTGGGAGAGAGTAGCTTTCGTCTGTCTGAAATTTACCTGTCTAATGTGGAGACTCAATTAATCATTTTGCTAATTGCCTGTGATATTAAGTCAAATCCTTTGCGCTGAACTCTACCAGAGGAGTTGATTTAGAGCGAAGAAACGATATATCAAATGCTGAGTCGTAATCTCATTTCAATTTGACTAACTTTTAGAAATAAAATCAGTTTGCAGCGGCTTTAGCTTGTCTCTATGTCTTTGTGCCATATTGTGATCAGTTTACGTAATTATCTTTAACCAAACCCTTTTCACCCGCAGCAACTGGAATTAACCTTCAATCTTGATAGACTCAGACTCGTGAAGTGATTGATGCCTAGGACCCTCTTTAGATTACTTTTATCTTTCTTCGTGTTGCTATCTTTTTGATCTTTTTATTTCGCATTGAAGGCCTCAGCTAGACCAGTTAAACAAGGTTGCAATACTAGCTGCATTGCTGACATATCCACTTGAGACAAGGGGTGGTTTGCGAGTCCTTCATTAAGGGCTAGTGCTCTTTAGATTTGGGGGGTTTTGTTTGGGTGGGGGGTGGGGGTTAAGGTACTAGGACGGTCAGGCAAGTCATTGACAGCGATATCTTAATGCCCTTCTTTTTTAGTTCATAAACTTGAATGTTGTAACATTTTCATTTCATTGTGTAATTGGCTTCCTTAGCAATTTATAATAAAGCAGGGTACACTTCTGCTCGTAATTTTATCTCACAGAACTCATGATATTCAGGCTGATGAAGATGAAAGTAATTGGCATGGAAAGAGGCTAGATGAGGAGCCAGTATGGTCACATAATTCTCCTCACGTAATTTCACAGTTAGCTCAGTGCTTTAGTGAGTTCAAATTTTTCTTCTAATTTATCACCTGAATAATTTCATTAAAGGTCGCTGCATCTGCATCCTTTTTGCCTACAGATGGGAAAACTTACTCCTATTTAGTCTATTTTAATCTTTCAAATCTTCTTTTTTGTTTCGTTAAATTCATAATACAAGAAATATGTTGTTTTACAATGTTTCTATTTCTTTTATATTGCAAAAGTTTGGGATTGTCTCAATGGAAAGTAGGAAGCTGTTATTCTTTTTGCAATATATATATGTGAGCCTAAACATCTTTCATCATCAGTATTACTATCCAGAAAGAAGTCTTCATATTTTAAGTTTAGATACGGCCTTATTAGGATAGCATCGTACATCATAGACTAGTGCATGGCGCAAATTGTCAGAAGAACAATGCAAAGACTAGTGAAAAAGAAAGACTTTAATACAAAACTTCAAGAAGCACTTCTTTGATTATCTTTTTTGAGCTGTTGTTCCCTTTACTTAATATGTTAATAAAGTAATGTGTACATTTCCATAGTTATTTGTTCATTTCACTTATCAGATTTACATGGCTGTAGCTAATGCTATGGTTGGACCACGAGCATGGATAGGAGGAATCTTCAACCGCTCAGGCAATAAACGGTTTGGAAGTGATAAATATCTTGACTACCCTTTAACTCCTCATCAGGTAAACCAGAGTACCATATTGTTGGCCTTTGAGTTTATCTGACCTTTACCTCTATTTCATGTCTATCCAAGTTAAACAGGCTTCTTTTTGAGCCTATCGGTTCCATTGTGAAGTGGTTCTTTTTGTACGTCTCTTTGTAATTTATACCTTTTTAACATTATGGATTCTGCATATATATTTAACTTTTGCCAGGAAGAAAGATTGCGCAGGCTTCAAGAGCGGCTAGGAGTACCTTTTGATGAGACACGGATAGATCATCAAGTATTGCAAAAATTCTCGTTCTATTTTCATTTCCATGCTAATTTCAATTCATAGTTATAAATGCTAATATCTTGGGAATCATGAAGTTGCATCTTGCTACGGTTATGTAGAGGCATTTTTATAAGGGACTTGGAATACTATATTTATTGATCTAAATATGTCTATCGGAAACAGCCCCTTTGCCTTCACAAGGTAAGGGTAAGGTCTACTTACATATTACCCTCCATACTACTATCTACCTTTTGTTTTACAGTTTATCGACAACATAAATAAAATACACTTCGTATATATCAGAAAACTAGATAGACGTATTATTCAAAATAATATCAAGAACTAGTATATTATACTAGTAGTAATATTCCCTTAACAGTTTGTGGAATTATGAAGGTCTAATCCGGTCTTATTGGCATTCTACTATTGGTTACAAGTTTTCATGCTCGACAAATGTTTTCACATAACTAGTGATATTGCAAACAAAACAAGCTATGCACTAGTTCTTGAAACAATCTGAAGTTTGCATATGCGGACACTCTCATTAATTCAGTATTGAAATCTTGTAAGAAGTCACTAAAACATTCAGCCTCTCTAATTTCATGGCAAAGCACTGAGATCACTATTTTATCACATTTAATCTTAATGATATTATCAGTATCTATTAACCTATCAGAGTAGTAACTTAGTTTGTCTGCGGCGTATCAGTAAGTGGAAACCATAGTTACCTCTGCATTTTCTTTCAGGATTTTGTTTCTATCTGTACCTGCATCTATTTTGGATTATGATAATGCTTTTCTGGTGACAACCTGTACTTTAGCAAATAATTAACTGCATTTTTCAGGAAGCTCTTCAATCTTTATGGAATGCAGCATTCCCAAATGTTAAGCTGAAAAGTTTGATCTCCGAGCAATGGAAAGATATGGGCTGGCAAGGAGCAAATCCATCAACTGACTTTAGGTAAAGTTCAGCCGTTGTGACCCTCAATTTTTTGTCAAGATACATTCATATTCTTGTCATTTTTTCATAGAAACAAATGTCTAAGACCTCTTAGTAAGAGGACATCCACTTCTGGTTGTCAACTGTAATAATTAGTAGATAGCTATGGATTAGGAAAAGTTAATTCTTGGCTTTGTTCACTTTTGAGTTTTGACCCTTCGTTACAATAGTCCACTGTAAAATAAAACCGAGATATGTGCTTGAATGCACATCTCAAATATCTCACCAACTTCCATCACTTAGTTTACTTTAGTTGTCTAAGATATTATTCTTATTTGAGAAATTATCTTGTTGTAGGGGTTGTGGATTTATTTCACTCGAGAATTTGCTGTTTTTCGCAACAAGATATCCGGTATGATTGTTTGGCTGTTTTGCAAAGAGCTTAAATTGCTCCCTAGGATAGGTGTTCATAGTCTGATTGTGGCATAATAATTCATAACTAATTGCGTATATTCAAAATCAAGGCTTGTTTTCATAGGTTGCTTTTCAAGCGAAGTGGATCGAGGGCAACGTGGGAGTATCCATTTGCAGTCGCTGGGATTAACGTTACATTCATGTTGATTCAGATGCTTGACTTATACTCAGGTGATTTAACGTTTTAAGTTATTTATACTAATTAAGAACAATCTCCTCTGCTTTCAAATATTATTCTTTATGATTCTTGATTGTCTCAAATTATACATTTTGCTAATATTTTCCTGTCTATTCTGAACCAGCATTAAACATTCTTCTTTTTCTCTTGCAGAAAAGCCAAAGTGTCTACTGGGAATTAATTTCATTAAGTTATTAGGAGGTAAGCCAGTCATATAGATAGAAAATTAACCTAAGTACTGAATCAGGGTGCTTTCTAGATGAACTTTTTCACTCAAAAATACTGCAGAGGATGACAAGGCATTTGATGTTCTATACTGTATAGCGTTCGCGATGATGGATGCACAGTGGCTGGCTATGTGTGCTTCATATATGGAGTTTAAGGTATACTTCTCTCTCTCTCTATTTGAACTTTATGAGTTCAAGTTATCTGCATCAATTTAGTAAATTTTTAACACATATACATGATATGAGCTAAAGTTACTAGGTTCGGCTGAAATTGTATCTATTACCCTATATCCGCCCCTGCTCTCGCCCTTCCATTTCTCACACACGTGTTGACCATACGGAGGAACATGTCATGAGCTTATGAATTAAGATTAATCCCATCGCACTTCTTTTTAGAAAATTATAATTCTGATTATTTTTTTATTTAACACTATCATTTAGGAGAGAGCATTAAACATACAGGTCCTTTAGTTCAAACACGACTTCATTTTTGTGTGACTTCACTAAATAAGAACGGTATAGGTATAGAAATTCGCTGTGCATTCGCATCAGGACGCCCTTTGCTAAACTGATATAGGAAATGAAGGGTTTCAAAGTTTTATGATTTTACTCAATATTATTCTTTTTTACTGTGTTTGTACGGAAAACAGTCATGTTTACCATAAAGAGTTAGTCCTATGATCTGTAAATGAAGGTAAATGTAGATCTAAAACAGAAAAGAATGCCGCACAATATGTTAGCTTACTTTTCCTCTACACTTTACGAAAGCATTTTTGTTTTATTCCTTCAGGATGTTTTGCAAGCGACAAGGACGCAATTAGAGAGGGAATTATCATTAGAAGATATACAAAGAATAGAAGATCTGCCGGCATACAACCTGATATAGCACATACACTTCATATTCCCCTCTGTAATACCTGATATAGCTCACTCATTCTGCAGTTTGGTTAATTAAAGACAAACAAAAAAAAGGGCAGCCCAGTGCATTAAGCTCCCGCTATGTGCAGGGTCCAAGGAAGGGCCGAATCACAAGGGTCTATTGTACGCAGTCTTACCCTGCATTTTCTGCAAAGGTTGTTTCCACGAGAGACAGAATGTGATAAAATGATTGAGACACATCCAATAGCTAAACCTGAAATTTTCTGTACAAAAAGATGGTAGTTTATGCAACTCAAACATTACTGAATAGGTTTCGGATGTTTTCTAGGATCTTTTTAGTCCGGTTAGTAGAAAATATAGAGAACTTCTAGAGCATTTTACTGAATTATTTTTGTTTAGTTTTGTATGATATCATGATTGAGAAGAGCTTAATGGACATGAAAGATTCATATTTCCAATCTAGTGTGCTTGGGAATTTGTTGATGTGTAGTTGTTGAATGCATAGATGAAAGAAGTGTTGCCACAGGTTGGCTAACAAATTTTGCCAGTTTTGAGTGATGCAAAGTCCTATCCTGTTGTTTCCTTTGGCGTCGGTTATCTTATTGTTTTGTTGTCGTTACAGTTTCTTTTCTCCGGTATTTCCAACATCCGCACTACTGTTTTTTTCCTCAAACTTGCTTTGTTTTTTTTTTTTTCCTGTGAGTCAAGGGTCTATCAGAAACGGCTTTTCTACGTACACACTACTCTTTCCAGATTTCATTTGTGAAATTACACTGGGTGTATTATTGTTGTTGTTGTTATTGTTGTTGTTCTGAGTTAAATAATGTTATGTGCTTCTATGTCAACAGATTGGTTTTCCCCCACTGCCTAGTTTCTCACTGACTAGTATATTGTTAGCTCAAATCTAATGCCAATATTGAAGACATAATTAAGTGAATAAAAGCGTTCCCTATCTAACAATTTAATCTTTTGGATAAGATGGTGACCAGAGGCGGGCCTACGTTGTAGGTTGAGGGGTCACGGGACCCCGTTAGCCTCGGCAAAAATCCTGTATATATATATATATATATATATATATATATATATATATATATATATATATGGACCCATTAAATATTTTACTTGTGCCCCCGTCACGAAAAGGCTGAAAGGAGAAGTGGTTGTTGTAGGGACTTGAAGTCTGTACTTTGATAAAAGGTGTGGGTTCGAAAACCACTTCAGCTTTTTCTCCTTCCTTCTATTTTAGTTCTTAGCTTTTTCTCCTCCCTTTATTTTAGTTCTTTGAATGAATACAACGTAATTTATACTTAATAGCAAATTACTTTACTTTTTACTTCTATCTTTTTCCTTTTGAATTCAGTTATAGTTTAATTAGTACTAATACATAACAGTCAATTCTTTTTCAAATTCCTACATTAAAATTAAAAGCAAAAGTACAAATTCTTCTGCAATAACCTTCTCCAACAATCACTTTGACTTTGACTTGGCAATGACAACTAAGAGTTTGAGACACTTCTTCAGTTTTTTTACTATTAGCATACCCTTACTCTTGATTTATTTAGTAAGTTTTTTAATTTAAAGTTCGAACGCTCTTTTGATCACTGACATTTTTTTTATTAAAAGAACTAAAAATGTTAAATTGTGAAACATGTTTAATCAAATATTCTCCCTTCACATAGAACTCATTTTGCGCGAAAAACTCTCTCTCCCTCTGGTGTTTTCTTTTTCTTTAAAACTTCTTTTTGTTTATACTTAGATGATAAGTCATCATAATCATTAAGTTTTAAAAGAGTTGCACATCAAATTTATCGCTGGTGATTAGCATACAATGATGCCCTCGCTGTGCTCAAATCCTGGGTCTGGTTCTGATGGTGACACACTCCGGCAGTCAAGAGAGCATATAACTAGTATCTGTGAAATGTAACTCTTAAGGTTATTGATATCTATCCAACTGAGTTGATTGTTTGAATAGTCATTCAACTTGTGGTAATTGGTCATCACCGGATTTTGTATTTTTGGTACGGAAAAGGATTAAATATATTCATGTATTATCATAAAAGGTTTAAATGTACCCCTCCTCGTTATACTTTGAGTCCATATATACCTCTGTCGTTATACTATTGGGTCAAATATATCTCTTTTTACTTAAGTTTGTCCAAAGTAGATATCCAATCCTATGTGATACTAACATTTGATGAGGTGGATGCCACATGGATTGCCACCTCAGTGCCCCTAACCCATTTAACCCCTTCTTTTTTTCAGCACTAAAATTTTCTCCCCTCCATCATTATTGCCCCCATTTTCGCTACCATGAAAAATATTGTAATTTCAAATTTTAGTCTTTTATATATGGATTAGGTGCACTGAGGTGGCATGCCATGTGACATCCACCTCATCAAATATCAGTATCACGTAGAATTGAATTTCCACCTTGGATAAACTTAACAAAAGAAGGGCATATTTACAATATTATTAAGATAGAGTATATTTGGACCCAAAGTATAACGAATGGTATATCTAAAACTTTTCTCATAATAGACGTGTATATTTGGCCATTTGACGTTTCTGGTGAGATTTAATAACATGACAACTTTAATTTTAAGGAGAAAATAGTCAAGACACTAATTAAGAACCTGGACCGATTTAGAATCCAACCCACTCTTAAACCGATCCAGTACTTGAACCGACCCATCCCTTTTTATTCCTAAAAATGCTTTAATTCCTCATATTTCTTTCACTGTCATCTTCTCATTTGTAGGAATAAAAAGGGATGGATCGGGTCAAGTACTGGGTTGGTTTAGGGTGGATTGAGTTCTAAATTGGTCCATGTTCTTTTTTTAAAATTAAATTTGTCGAATCATTAAATCTTAATGAAAAATATAAAATTTGGTAAAGATGACAATTAAAGTTAAATAGATAAAGTAAAGTGACTTTTTGAAAGACAAAAAAATAAAAATAGATGACTTTGAGGCTAATTACCACAAAACATGTGACCCTGAATAAGTTAATCATATTTGCGGTTGATGATGATAGCCAAATCTATAGTGTGTTTTAGGCTTGTTTGAAAAAGTTATCTGTAAAGCAGCGTTAAAGAAACCCAAGCATGTTCAATTTTTTTTAAAAGATAAAAATAAACATAGTTCAGAATATAAAGCATTCCGTGTTCACAAAAGACTCAAGGAAAGTGTCGCGTCCCGGGGTATAATGATAGTTAGGAGTGGCAAACAGACGGGTCGGGTCGGATATGGTTCGGGTTGAAAACAGGTAATGAAAAAACGGATCAATTATCCGATCCGACCCATATTTAATACTGAAGGATTGAAATACCCCGAAGAACAATTTAGGCACAAGCAAGAAATTTAGCAAAAGCTATACAAAAAAATTTATTAAACTAGGGAGAGAACTTGGTAGGAGGGTTTTTCACAACTCATAAACTCTTGAATCTCTTTACAAGAAAAAACAAGTAGTAGCACCCCTATTTATAATACGGAAAAGGGTCAAAACTGCCCCTAAACTATTGGAGTTGGTACAATAATGCCCTCCGTCCACCTATTTTGAAAAAACTGCCCTCACCGTTGTCTTTTCGGCTCAAGAATGCCCTTACGACTAACGGCCATGTTAAATTAAAAAAATTAATTAATTTCCACGTGTCATAACGGAAAAAGGTCAAAACTATCCCTAGACTATTGGAGTTGGTAAAATAATACCTCCCATCTCAAAAGTTCTCTACCCCGCACCCCCTCCATATCTCCCCCTCCCAGTGTGTGTGCATTCATATTTTTCGTGTTCTTCTCATCCTTTTTTTGGCTTTGCACTCTATTTGAGTAATCACTACAAACATCATTAAAATTTTATTTTCAGATAACCAAAATTTTTTGTCACAAATACTTTACATCATACAACTTTCAAAGACCCTGTTAGGCAAAAAAAAAACTTAATTAATTTCCATGTGTCATCGTCCCATTGGCCTAACTTAAGACCCCCCAAATTAAAATAAACTCACCCACATTCTAAGACCCTTTTCCTCCGTTTCTTTCTCCTCTTTCTTTTAACAATTATTCCACCAACTAGAACTCTCATACACCCAATTTTTTCCCTAAGCAAACAAAACTCTCTCGTATAGTTAATTACCTTCCTCTTCCTACTTCTTTGTATATTAAATGTACACATCAATACTCCTATTTTTTTCCATCACAGAAATATCATTCATCATCAATTTTTCTTACTACACTTTACTGCTTCATACAATATGCTCAATCAAGTGTTTATAACAGTCACATTTACCAATAAGTCGTATTCTCTCATATTCTCAAGTATATGATCAAATATTTCTCTTGATTTAACCGTCTTTTTTTTAAAAAAATTGGCGGTGTTGATATAACCTGAAGAGCATCCTCGTACAATAGTTTAATTTATGGACATGGTCAGATGTTCAGACTATGATGAGCCAATTAGAAGAAAAAGGTCGAGGTCCGAGTAGAGACCAAATAAATCATCGGTATAATCAAAATTGGATGCAGAGTTGTCACGAAATATACAACAACAAATATTGCAAATGTTCAATTATCATTACTATTGACAGAAAAATAATTTATTAAACCATAAAATCTTACAATGAAGCATTAATTACCTGATTTCACTTAGAAAATTAATTTAATAAAAAAATTTAATTTAAAAATTAAATTAAGGCTGAAAAATCTTAGATGGAGAGGGGAATTCGTGGGTGTTGAAGGGTGAAATTCTAAGACGGAGTAGGCTAATAAGTGGATATGGGGTGAGGTTTTAATTTAAGTCAATAGAAAATTAACACATAATAAATAATAAATTTTTTTCTTGATCAAAATAGGGCTATTAGTGTTTAGGGTATGGGTGGGCCGAAAAGTTAACGTTACGGGCATGAATGGGCCAGATTTTTAACGGCAAGGGCAATTTTTACAAAATAGGTAGACGGAGGGTATTTTTAAACTTAAGTGAATAGTCTAGGGTCAGTTTCGGCCCTTTTCTATTTATAATACTACAAAACGAAAAATCTATTCCAATATAATATTTCTAAACAAAACCTAACTAGACATGAATTAAATAAACTACCAAATATCAAAGCCTAGACAACTTAGGAATACTTATTAGACTTGGTTTAGTTTCCAACAGCCTCCCTTAAACCAAGATCTTCAAATTTGATCATGCCCAACATCTTCTTCAACTTGATGAATAACTCCAATTTTAGTGGCTTTGTGTAAACATCATCAACTTGCTCTCCAATCTTGCAATACTCAATAATCTCTTTGTCTTGAACCAAGTCACGAATAAACTGAACTTTGATATCAATGTGTTTGCTACGCCCATGAAAAATTGGATTCTTTGTTAATTCAATTGCAGACTTGCTATCACAAAAAGATGTTGTAGGACTGTCTTGCTTGTGATGAAGAAATCCAAGCATTCTTCTTAACCACAATGCTTGTGTAGTACTACTTGTTGCAGCCATGTACTCTATGTCAGCTATTGATAAAGCAACAGCTTGTTGTTTTTTGGAAGACCATGAAAATATACCAAAGCCCAAATAAAATGCATAGCCAGAAGTACTTTTTTTTTGTATTGTATCACCAGCCCAATCAATGCCTGTAAATCCCACAAGACTACTATTATTAGTCTTTGAATAAAATATACCATCAGTTTGCGTACCTTGTATATATCTCAAAATTCTCTTTGCGGCAAGTGGGATTACTGTGGAGTCTCCATAAATATGCTAATTAATCCAACTCCATAAGTAATATCAAGCCTTGTAGAAGTCAAGTACCTTATACTCCTTACCAATTTTCTACAATATGTAGGATCGATAAAGTTACCAGTCCCATCTCTAACCAACTTTAATTTTTCTTCAACAGGGGTCAAAATTGGTTTGGCTTTATCCATATTAAATATCTTTAGAATATCACCAGCTAATTTTCTTTGAGAGATAAATATTCCATTATCTAATTGAGATACCTCAAAGCCAAGAAAATAAGACATTAAACCCAGATCAGTCATCTCAAACTAGCTAATCATTGCCTCCCTAAACTCAGAAATTAATTTAGGATTATTGCCAGTAAAAATTAAATTATCCACATATAAGCACACAATGAGAATATCTTCGCCAGGCTTGAATTTGATATATAAAGTATGCTCATATGGACATCTCTGAAATTCATGTCTAATAAAATAAGAATCAATACGAGTGTACCAAGCTCTAGGTGCTTATTTTAATTCATATAATGCATTCTTCAGCCTATAAACTTTATTTTCTTAACCCCTTTTGACATAACCAGCAGGCTTCTCAACATACATTTTTTCTTCAAATACACCATTTAAGAAAGCAGATTTCACTTCTATTTGAAAAAATTTCCAGCAATTATTGACAGAAAGAGAAATTATCATACGAACAGTATCAAGTCTAACAACAGGTGCAAATACCTCGAGGTAATAAATACCTGCCTTGTGCTTGTATCCTTTAACAACTAATCTCTCCTTTAAATGATCCACTTTTTCAGTTGGTTTGAACTTGATCTTGTATACCCACTTGACTCCAATTGGCCTTTTTAAGGGCGATAAAGTAGTCAATTTTCATGTATTATTTTTCTCAATAGCGTGAATTTCTTCATTCATTGCATGAACTCATCGATCATCTTTAACAGCTTCCTTAAAAGTAACTGGATCACAATCTGCAAATAAGGCAAAATTTACAATATCTTCATCAAATAAATCATTGTCATCACCAACAACATAATCTTGCAAACGAGCAGGTAATTGGTGTTTTCTTTGCAGGCAACTGGACGTCTCTGTTTGAACAGTATCTACTACATGTTCCTCTTGATATCTGCTAGAACTTCCTTCCTCTATGACTGAAATTATTGGTTGAATTATTGGTTGAGACCTAGATGGTTCATGATCCTTATTTGACCAATCCCAAGAACTCTGCTTATCAAAAGTAACATCTCTGCTAATAATTACGTTTCATGTATCTGGATAAAACAACTTGTATCCCTTTGTCTCATGAATATAGCCAATAAAAAAATATTTTTCAGCTTTATCATCCAATTTCTTTCTCAAAGCATCAGGAACATGAGCATAAGCAAGACAACCAAATACTTTTAGATGAGAAATATTTGGTTTCTTACCTGTCCAGACCTCTTGTGGAGTTTTTCCAAAATTAGACCGTGTAGGATACCTATTTAGTACATAAATTGCACAGGAGACAACTTCTGCCCAGAAACCTTTTGGAATATTTTTGAAATGCATCATAGATCTCATCATGTCCATCACAGTTCTATTTTTTCTTTCAGCCACACCATTTTGCTGAGATGTATATCTAGCTGTCAATTGATGCTTAATACCATACTTCTTCAAATAATCATCACAAACAAGAAATTCAGTGCCCCTCAGTCCTTAATATTTTAATAAAACACCCACTTTACTTCTCCACATAAATTTTGAAGCTCTTAAAAAATCACATGCATCAGATTTATTTTTTAAAAAATATACCCAAGTCTTTCGGCTGAAATTATCAATGAAAGTAATAAAATACTTACTATCACCATTAGAAAAACTTCAACTGAGCACAAATCTGAATGAATTAATTGCACTGGTGCATTAGCTCTCCAAGCCTTGCCTTCTGAAAAGGTTCTCTGTACTTCTTTCCTAAAATACACGACTCACACTTCTTGACAAGAAAATCAATAGAAGGCAAACCATCAACCAAATTCTTTCTTGCAAGAAATTTCAAACTCCCAAAATTTAAATGCCCAAGATGTAGATGCCACAACCAAGTATCATTACAGTTTATAGAACTAAAGCAAGGTAAATCGTCACTATTGAGATAAAGAGGCCACAAACGACTATTACTTATGTTAAACTTTACAATTAGTCCAAATTTATCATCACTGATTGTGCTAATCCTATATTTAAAATGCAAATCATACCCCTTTTTTGATAGTTGTCCCAAGCTCAATAAATTATGATGAAGACTCGGCACATAAAACACATCTGATATAAAATTAGAAGAACCATCTTTCACAGTAATGCGAATTTTTCCCTTTCCAATAGCAGGCACCTTTGCGTTATTTCCAAATCTCACTGTACCTCTAAATGTTTCATCCAAATCAGTGGATAATTTTTTATTTTCACTCATATTATTGATATAACCCGAATCAATAAACCATTCATTCTCTTTAGTTTCTTCAATCCCATAAGTAGAAAACAATAAAGTCTCTTGTTTATCCCCATTATTTTCAGCCATGTTATCATGTACGTCTTTATTACCAGATTTATTAGACCAATATTCACTTTTATAATGTCCAAATTTACCACAATTATAGCACTGAATCTTAGATTTATTACGTCTTTGAAAATTTTGATGACATTGTTGTTCCTTCCAAAAATTATTACTATTTCTTTGTTGATAAGAAAAATTACCTCTACCACGATTGCCTCGATAGTTACTTCTACCATGACCTATACCTCTAAAATTCTGGTATTTTTGATTTGTTTCTTTAGGATAACGGCTCTTCTTTTGCTTTAGGTTGATTCACCTTTGCTTGTAATGCCTCCTCTACTATTTCGGGTGTGTCTTGAGTTAGGGATATCTTATATGCCACCAATTCACCTTCTAAATCATCAAGTGTAAAAGTGCTAAGATCTTTGGTAGCCTCAAGAACTACCTTCTTCGTGTGAAATTTTATTCTCAAGGACCACAATATTTTTTCAACCACTGTAACTTCATCTAGTACTTCTCCATTGGTCCTCGTGTCATCGACAATATTAGTAATTCTTGTAATGAATTATTTAAAGTACTCGGTTGGTTTCATTTGAGTCAACTCGTACTGTCTCTTTAGCTCTTGCAACTTGACTTTCTTTACTTCGGCGGAACCTCGATGTGAATTCACCAAGATTCTCCAAGCCTCCTTAGTTGATTTTGCATGCAAAAATTTATTAGATACACGCAATTCAACCTTGCTGGTGAGATAGGAACGTGCCTTATAATCCAATTTGTCTATTTTTCTCTAATTGTTTAGCTGCATCACCTGTCAATGTTGTACTTTCTGGGGGTTCATCAAATACTGGTTCAACAATGGACCATAATTCAGCAACATTGAAAAATATTTCATGTATTGATGCCAATCTTCAAAAAAAAAAATTGCCATCAAACTTGAAAACTTGGCAATCATGTAACTGTGGAGTATCCATATTTTTTTAGGATCTCCACCGACTCTGACAGAATTTCACACAAGCTCCGATACCAATTTGAAGGATTGAAATACCCCGAAGAATAATTTCGGCACAAGCAAGAAATTTAGCAAAAGCTATATAGAAGAAATTTATTAAACTAGGGAGAGAACTTGGTAGGAGGGTTTTTCACAACTCATAAACTCTTGAATCTCCCTACAAGAATAACAAGTAGTAGCACCCCTATTTATAATAATACAAATATTCTAATATAAAATTGGTAAACAAAACCTAATTAGACATGAATTAAATAAACTACCAAATATCAAATCCTAGACAACGTAGGAATACTTATTAGACTTGATTTAGTTTCCAACAAATATGGAAAAAATGGGTTAACCGACAATGAATTCTTGCATATGATCATTTTTGGGAGAATTCTTAGTCTCCTAACTTGAGGAACCCCCAATTTGAAGCTTTACAAATGTAAAAGTTAGACTCATTGGTTATCCATTGGTTAGTCATTGGTTATGCATTTTCTAAATGGATAATATGGTTTTTATCCATATTTGACACATTTTTAAAAAGTTCATAGTGGATAATATAGATGGTTTACTGTTTTCTTTTAACCATTTTATCACCCATATAAACAATCTATCATAATGAAAGCATTAGTGGTTGATAACTAATTCCACAACTCGAACACGTGACTTATAAAAATGACATAACTAGAGGGGTAGCATATGCAAAAAAAATTCACAATCGACGTGGTTTACCTATAACCATTATTTGGGTTGTAAGTGAATTTCTTTGAGCCGAAGGTCTATCAAAAACGGTCTCTCTATCTTTATTATAAGTTAAGGGTAAAGTCTACATACATTATTCTTCTTAGACTCCATTTATGAAAATACACTGAATTTATTTTTGTTGTTGTTGTTTGTGAATTTGGTTCTGGGACTGTGATGGTTAAAACTTTACTTCTTGTAACAAATGATATTTACTTTATATTATTTTCAAATGGCGAGAACTTTTTGCAAAGCGATGCCAGATGATATGAATATACTGATCAAAAGCTCACAAATTAAAACAGTTTATAGATACTTTTAAATATTGCACTTATTTATTATTTTATGTTATTGCAGAAAATAGCAGTATAATTGAGTTTTAATTTTCTAAATAAATGATTACTTTCATGCATCTACCCTTCATTCTAGTAGCTTTCTCCATTTATAGTTCTTTCCTCCGAACACTTTTTAAGTTGCAGCCAGAGATTTACTAAACCCTATGTCCTAATTTATATGGCATATTTACCTGTTACAGTCAAACATCTATATAATAATTTTATTTGTTCCGAATATTTTTGTTTGTTATAGCGAAATATTGTTATAGAGAATATATATTACAACATAATTTAAAAATTAATTTCAAAAAAATTTGATTTTTATAGTAAACTGTTATTATATAGAGATGTTGTTATAAAAGGGTATGACTATATATATCTTTTAAAAATACAATTTACCTCTAAAATTCCTACCTCACGGTTAATGAAATAATTTAATCCCACACAAATATCATTATTTGTTTGAGATCATAAATTTAAAAAATACAATTAAACTCCGTACCAAATCAATCACATCACATAAATTAGGACGGAGGGGTATTAAAATTTACCCAATGCGATAAAGCATAGCACATCCAAAAGATCACACTCTTTGTGGAAGTTTTTTGGCAATTAGTGATGGATCATGCCAAACTTATTGTCAATTCCACAGACTTATTGTCGTGTTGTCGTTGGTGATTGGACCACAAGCCTAAGTGACATTTATAATAGTTTTTTTCTAAAGAAAAGTTTATCTCCAATATTGAGCTTGTCCAATCATCAAGTACTAAACCATACAATCCCCTACCCTACACCTGTATTATTGCCTATTGGATCCTCATAGTTCCATTTTTAAAATGATTTAACTTATATGGTAATACAGATAGCATTCGTATAAGATATTTTTACGCTTTTAATGTAGTTTAGTATGTTGTATTAGATAACTTATCGTATTTTTTAAGTTACTAATCATATTTATGATGTACGGATATTTATTCATATCTTTTAGATGAGCGAATAGCTTATACCAACAAGATTTTACTATACAACAACTGTATGAGTCCAAATTTGACCAACCGCAACCTACAGTGAACGACCAACGAGTGGGCCACGCCGAGCCAACGTCCCAAAAAGAATGACCTTATTATAAAAAAGGAAAATGTACAACCCTTGTAATATTGTAAGCCCGTTAGGGGACATTAGGAATATTCGGTCGAATATTCCTAGTAGTTTGTCTCTAACAACCTAAGATAGTTTCTCTCAGTATATAAGTGAGATGAAGGGCTTTGTAGGGGAGAGAGACAGAATTCTGTAAGGAACATACCATCTGAAAACGTGATATACACTATTGCTCATATCTTCCTTTTACTTAATCTAGTACTTATTATACTCAGCTAAGATTTACTCCTTCTTCTTTTAGTTGATTTGTTCGAAGGTATTCTTGTATGTTTTGAGTCAAACAATTTGGCGTCGTCTGTGGGGATTTCTATAGCTGAAACCATAATTGTTTATCTAGATCATGGAAGATGATTAACTATCTCTCCTCATACTCCATAAGAATCAATAATGGCTGATAAAGGGGAAGCGAGGCTGAAGACGATTGCAGATGTCTCAAACAACCTCTTGAACTCCCTCAACGAAGCCGGTAGAGAAGACATCGAGAATACAACACCCCGAGATACACCGGAGGGGGAGATCTCACCTCCTCCACACGGAGATCTAACGATCTTGCGCGATAGGGGGGCCTCGACGTCCACGGTGGGGGAAGCACCACCAGCAATCAAAAAGTTGCTAGAAGAATGGTTGATGAGCGCTTTGAGCAACATGCTTGAAAGACCTCCTCAAGGAGATGTCAAAAAATTGCCACCTACAGAAATCGCAGCTACCGCCAACGAGCCGAGCTCTACACGGATAGATAACGCCCGCACTGTCACTAATGCAGGTGACGATGCACTCATAGCTATCTTGAAGAAAATGGACGAGATGGAAAACGAGAACAAAATACTCTGTGATCAAATGAGGGAGCATCAGGAAAGGGTTGACAAAATATCGGGCGCTCCTAAATTATTACCAAAACGCGATGTGGGCCGATTCGTCGAGCAGCCACACTGGTATGGGGCCGCTCTCCATCCAATTTCAAAAAACTTTCAAGATGCCACCATACTTGAGAATATACGATGGGACCACGGACCCGAAAGATCATCTGATCCATTATGTTACCGCGGTAAAAGGCAACGATCTGTCGAAGGAACATGTACCATCTATGCTGCTAAAAAAGTTCGGTGAGACTCTGAGAGGACGAGCATTGACATGGTACTCCCAGCTGCCAGCACAATCAATATCAATGTTGAAGAAATGGCGTATAAGTTCGTCACCGCTCATGCAGGGGCGAAGAAAGCTGAAGCTAGGGTCAATGATATCTTCACCATCAGGCAAACGGCGGGTGTGGGACTTCGGGATTTCCTGGCCCGATTCAACAGAGTAAGGATGAGCCTGCCGAACGTGTTAGAATTGATGACAATAGTAGCCTTTCAAAATAGGTTAAACAGGAACGGGTCGAAGGCGACCAAAAAATTGCTTAGTAGACTCATGAAATACCCCCAACCACATGGGAAGAAATTCACAACGTCTACTGCACCGAGGTAAGGGAAGACGAGGAAGACCTGAACGGGCCGCTTCAATGATTGACATCAGTCCAGACCGAGATAAGGAGAGACCGACATAACGAGGGGCGAAGAGATCAACCTCCATGTTTCAATCGAGAAAGGCACTAGCCCTATATCCGTACATGCAACCCACCCCTCCACGACATACAGACGCCGTGCCACGGTACACTGCCCCCTCCGAAATGAAAGAGGTATGCCTCAACTACTTTTTGCTCATAATTTCTGTGTTTCCCCTTCAGAGATAGTATACTCACTGGAGAAGCTGGGCACGAAGGTACAGTGGCCGCAAAAATGAAATCAGACCCAAGCACTAGGAGATCCAACGTCCTCTGTGAATTCTACTAAGAAAGAGGACATAAGACCGAGGACTGCATAGGTCTGCGGCAATAAGTAGTTAGGATGTTGAACCAGGGGTACCTGAAGGAATTACTAAGCGATAAAGGAAGAGCCAATTTCGCTCGAGGGCGCAATCCATCTCAAGGACCTCCAAATCCACCTTCGCCAATGCGTACCATACAAATGATCATTGGCGGTGGAGATGATACGATGATCAACCATGTAAAGTTCATCACCACACACAAACTCAAGTGGACAATCACCCACGAACGGTATGATGACCTCGAAAATAGTATCATCTTCGATAAGTCAGATACCTACGGTTTGTCTTTCCCTTACTACGATGCTTTGGTTGTAACTTTGCGCATCACTGATACTAACGTAAAAAGAATCATGATAGACGATGGAAGCGGCGCGTGTATTGTCCACCCACGAGTCTTTGTGCAAGTGGGGCTCGAGGATAAGATAATACCACGTTGCATAACACTAACGGGTTTTAACAATGTAGTAGAGCGGACATTCAGAAAAGTAGTGTTACTTGTTCTGGTAGGAGGAGTCACCCTGGAAACGACATTCCACTTCATGAACCAGGAAACGACTTACAATGCCATTATAGGACGACCATAGATACACACCATGCGCGCCGTCCCTTCAAGCTTCTACTAAGTAATCAAGTTTCCCACTCCATGGGGTATACACAACATCCGAGGTGAGCCACGCACCCCCCAAGAGTGCTACCGAATCACCTAGGACTGTACACACACCAAGCAACTAAGAAGGGCTAGTGTGGAAGCATACAATCAGCCACGTCGGGTACCAAACCCGACGTATAGGCCAAAGCCATCAAAGACCCCGAAATTGTAGAAGCCTGCAAGGCAACCATAGAAGAGCTCGACCACGTCCAATTAGGAAACACCGACGGCACAAAAAGGCTTACATTAGGCACAACCTTTCAGAGTCAGGTAAGTATCATGAGTTTTTAACTAACAATTCTGATTTGTTTGCTTTCTCCACTCAGATATGCCAGGCATTCCAAGGGACATCGCCACCCACAAGCTAAACGTCGACCCACTCCATCCGCTAGTTCGGCAGATAAGGAGAAAATTCAATGCCACGATAAATGAGGCAGTTAGCGAGGAGGTTGATAAATTACTCACTAACGGTTCCATCAGGGAGTCAAAATATCCCCAATGGGTCGCCAATGTGGTCATGGTCAAAAATAAAAACGGTAAATGGCGGATGTGCGTGGACTTCACCGATCTCAACAAAGCATGCCCAAAGGACTCCTTCCTGTTACCTCACATCGACCAGCTTATCAATGCAACAGCAGGGCATGAATTGCTAAGCTTATTAGATGCTTAATCCGAGTATAACCAAATTTTGATGGCTGAAGAAGACCAAGAAAAGACCACCTTCATCACCCATCAAGGAACGTACTGTTATAAGGTAATGCCCTTCGGGCTCAAGAATTAGGGGCCACGTATCAGAGGTTAGTCACCAAGATGTTCAAAGAGCACCTCGGTAAGACCATGGAGGTCTACATAGACGATATGCTGGTAAGTCGGCCAAGAATGAGGACCATATTGGTCACCTGAAAGAAGCCTTCGAAATACTAAGGAGGTACAAGATGAAACTAAATCCCAAAAAATACGCTAGCTTCCGGAAAGTTCCTTAGATTCCTAGTGTCACAACGGGGAATTGAGGTCAACCCAGATCAAATCAAGGCAATCGATGCTATATCAGAGGCACTGACCAGCAAGAAACAGGTGCAGAAACTAACGGGGCACATAGCCGCCTTATCAAGGTTTATTTGACGATCCTCATACAGATGCCATAAATTCTTCAACGTATTGAGGAAGGATCATGGGTTGCAATGGAACGATGAATGCATTGACGCCATGAGAAAGATGAAAACATATCCGTCCTCGCCTCCACTGCTCGTCAAAGCAGACCCAGGCGAATGCCTACTGGTGTATCTAGCTGTTTCTGAAGTCGCGGTAAGCGCGGTCCTGGTCCGCAAAAACAAAGGTACGCAATCCCTGATTTATTATATAAGTAAAACTTTAATTGATGCCAAGACAAAGTACCCTCACCTGGAAAAATTAGTTCTAGCATTGGTCGTAGCTTCACGAAAGCTTAGACCATACTTTCAATGTCACCCCATAAAAGTAGTGACGATGTTTCCCCTAAAGGGTATCCTTCTCAAACCCAAACTATTGGACAGGCTCGCTAAATGGGCCATAGAGATAATGAGCAAGATATAACGTACCAACAGCGAACCGCCATTAAGTCGCAGGTACTCGCAGACTTCGTTGTTGATTTCAAAGAGGAGCTATTGCCCGAGGTAGAACAGGAAGCACTCTGTGCTTATACACATACTGACCTCTAGATCCTCTACACCGATGGTGCATCTAACATCTTGGGATCAGGACTGGGACTCGTTCTCAGAGTCCCAACAGGCGAAGTAATTTTCCAGTCCATATAATGCCCCGAGATGACTAACAATGAAGCCGAGTATGAGGTTGTGATTGCAGGTTTGGAGCTAGCCCTCAAATATGGCACTCGTCAACTCGTCCTCCACTGCGACTCCCAACTCGTGGTGAATCAGGTCACCGGGACTTTCCAAATTAGAGAACAAAGGCTGCAAAGATACCAGTCGGAAATCCACAAACTACTACCAGAGTTTGACAAATGCCGCCTCGACCAAATAACCAGGGCACATAATATTGAAGCAGACGGCCTCGCTAAACTAGTTGCGGCCACTAAGAATATCAACGCGGAATGCGTGGTCAGCCTCCTTCATTTCTCGATGGACCACATCGAGGTACACTCTATAAACTTAACCTGGGACTGGCGTAATCGCTTTGTAGCCTATTTGTAGGATGGAACACTGCCACAAGACAAAAAAGAATCCAAAAAACTCTGGGTACAGGCAGCCCGGTACAGCCTAGTAAACGATGATCTCTACAAAAGAACATTCGGTGGCCTCTTAGCCAAATGACTTGGACCGCATCAAACCAGGAAGGTACTTAGGTACTGGAAGAAGTACACGAAGGGCATTGCGGCACCCACATAGGAAATCGTGCCCTCACTTGATGTCTTATCCGCGCCGGGTACTATTGGCCCACTATGAAAAAAGAAGCTCCCGACTATGTCAGAAAGTGTGAACAATGTCAAAAATACGCCCCTATGATACATCAAGCAGGGGAACTCCTTCACTCCGTCACTTTGCCATGGCCGTTCATAAAGTAGGGAATGGATATAGTCAGCCCCCTCCCAGTAGGGCGAGGTGAAGTGCGTTTCCTCTTAGTTTTAATTGACTATTTCTCTAAATGGGTGGAAGCAGGTGTGTACACTCATATACGTGAGCAAGAGATCATCACCTTTATATGGAAAAACATCATATGCCGTTTTGGCATCCCAAAGAAATCAGCTGCGACAACGGTCCTCAGTTCATCGGGAAAAGAACGACTGAGTTTTTCAAAAAATGGCACATCAAACGAATACTCTCCACGCCATACCACCCCGCCGCCAACGGTCAAGCCGAATCCTCCAACAAAATAATACTGAACATATTGAAAAAGAAGCTTGAAAAAGCTAAAGGGCTATGGCCCAAACTGCTACCAGAAGTATTATGGGCATACCACACCACACCGAAAGCTAGCACAGGAGAAACACGATACTCACTAGTCTACGGGACCAATACGGTTATACCCGTCGAGGTCGGGGAACCCGGTTTAAGGTACTCCCACGAGAGCGGAACAGGTAACGACGAAAGTAGGCTGCAGGACCTAGACGAAGTCGAAGAGCAGAGAGACGAGGCCCATGTAAGAATGGTGGCTCAGAAGCAACAAGTAGAAAAATACTACAAAAAGAAAGCCAAAGTATGACCACTCAAAGTCGGAGACTACGTCCTCAAGGCTAAGACACAAGCTTCCAAAGATCCCAATGAAGGAAAACTAGGGACAAACTGGGACGGACCATACAAAATCATAGCCACGGCAAGCAAAGGAGCATTCCAGTTAGAAACAATGGAGGGAAAGATACTCCAAAACAACTGGAACGTCGACTATCTCAAGTACTTCCACTTCTAAAAGAAGGCATCGCCTAAGTTGAATTCTTTTTCGCTCATCCGGGTTTTATCCCAATCGGGTTTTCCTGAAGAGGGTTTTAACGAGGTGGCAAGGGAGGCGCATCAAGGGTCGGAGTGCTGTTCATTACCTCAACCCATCAGCAGCAGGTTCTCTAAGGCGAAGTAATGAAGGGACTGAATATATGTTTGTGGACCTCCATTGTATGTGCGGAATCGACATGTAATTCTTACAAAAACTTAATCAAATCTCCGTTATATGTGCAGAGCAAACATGTGATCTTTGTCTCCATTATATAAGATAAAACGTGCCTCCCTACGAGAGCACGACCGTGTCCCCAATGGAGAAGGGCTAAATCCATCAAGAACAATATAAGTTCGACCTAGTTTGAACCACGACGGGATGCTACTTCGACGACAGTCGAAGCAACATCCCAATAGACAAAGCCATTGACGACAACATAAGTTCGACCTAGTTCGAACCACGATGGGATCCTACTTCGACTATAGTCGAAGCAACATACCAATGGAAAAAGCCATCGATGACAACATAAGTTTGACCTAGTTCGAACCACGACGGGATCCTACTTTGACAATAGTCGAAGCAACATCCTAATGGTCAAAGACATCGACGAAAACATAGGTTCGACCCAGTTCGAACCACAACGGGATCCTACTTCGATGACAGTCAAAAAAACATCCCAATGGAAAAAGCCATCGACGATAACATCGGTTCGATCTAGTTCGAACCACGACTATATCCTACTTCGACGATAGTCGAAGAAACATCCCAATAGCCAAAGCCATCGAAGACAACATAGGTTTGACCTAGTTTGAACAACGATGGGATCCTACTTCGACTACAGTTGAAGAAACATCCCAATGGCCAAAGCCATCGACAATAACATAAGTTCAACCTAGTTCGAACCATGACGGGATCCTACTTCGATGACAGTCGAAGCAACATCCCAATGGCCAAAGCCATCGACGACAACATAGGTTCGACCTAGTTCGAACCACGACGGGATCCTACTTTGACGACAGTAGAAGCAACATCCCAATGGCCAAAGCCATCAACGATAACATAGGTTTGACCTAGCTCGAACCACGGCGGGATCCTACTTTGACGATAGTCAAAGCAACATCCCAATGGCCAAAGCCATCGACGACGACATATGATCGACCTAGTTCAAACTACGACAGGATCCTACTTCGACGACAGTCGAAGCAATATCCTAATGGCCAAGGCTATCCACAAAGACATGAGTTCAACCTCATTCGAACCACTATGGAATTCTACTTCGATGACCGTTCGAAATAACATCCCACGTATGCGATAGATACAGGATAAAATGAGATAATAAAAGTAATTTGCACATTTCATCAAAACATCATTTACATTTGCCTTTACAAAAAGGTCCAAGTACGACCCGTAAAAAAATCCCCAGACAAAAGAAAATACAAACTAAGTATTCCCATCATCCCCAGCGGGATAAACATTCTCGTACCATGAATTCGAGACCAGGTAACCTGCATTATTGGAGTTGATATCTCCCCCGTCGGGAGTATAAGGTTTATACCCACAGGCCTCACGAGCTGCAGTATGAACGGCTTCAAGTTCTTCCTCGATCACCCTTACCTCGACAAGAAAATCCCTATACACATCCAGCCGAGCCTCAGCATGAACCCACAACTTATATTAATGATGAGGCACACCAGGGTTAACTGTAGAATGAGACGTGGAAGGTTGAGAGCGTCGGCTCGCCTCCTCTGCCTTCAGCGAGGCCATTTGACCATTCAATGTAGCCAACTCCACTTCCAATTCTCTAATGCGCACTTTGAGTTTCGCAATCCGACGACCAGAGGCTTCCCTCTCCCCAGTCAGTTCCGAACTGGAAATACGGAGGGCATCTTACAAAGACACCGATTCAGAAATGGCTGCCGCCAGTTTATTGGTGCTAACGTTTAGCTCACCCTTGAGCCCCTCTATCTCCGATGTCCTAGTATTCAGCTCAGCGGTCAAGCCGGCAACCTCACCTGCAAATCGGCATTCTCAGCCGTTACCCCCTTACTCAATTCGAGCTCATCCTCATTCGCCTTGAGAGAGGTCTCCAATTCACTATTACGGGCGACGACCCTCGTAAGCTCTTCATCCCTCTCCCTCAACTCCTCTATCTAGCACTCTAATTAGCCCTCTCGCTACTTAAGCCCTTCACAGAACACCTGAAACTCAGGGTCCTAGCAATAAATATCAGACATCCCCTGATGCTTGGTACGATATTATTGATACTTAGACGATATCTTCTTGTAAAGACCCGTCCTTATTCCCTTTCGATGATCTCTCTCTGCCTCCAGGACGAGAGTCTGAAAAAAGAAAAGGCAAAAGTTAGAAACAAAGTATAGAGCAATGATTAACATATCAATCCAATGCCACAAAAAAGAAGGGGAGGGAGAGAAGGAAAGGAACACGCTTGCAGGGCCATACCAGCGACCTTCCGAGATAACTCCATGTCACTCATCGCCCCAAGCATCTCGCTTTCAGGAGCGGCACACAGGGGAGACAGGGCCAATGCCACATGCTCCCTATTCAGCAGTAAGTTATAGCTTCCCGGAACAACCACATAACGGTCAGATCCGTCCGTCCTCACCTCCACATGGGTATGATAACTCACAAATTCATTAACCTCCTCTGGGTCGATATTAGAACCAGATTCGTCACCCCCAACACGGGGTCCCCCGATATTAGTCGATGCTCCGCCCTCAACGGGGCGCGCCGAACCAACCCCTGGATCAACTCCTTCCACTCGGGGAGATCGCCCCAAAAAAATGGTATCGGCCATGAACATGGGCACCAGAGCTGTTTGGGATGCCTTGCTGCCGTCAGCATCCGCGGCCACACCTTTCCCTAGCTCCAGTGTTCTCCTCTTTCTCTCCAACGGCTCGTCCTTGTCAGACGATTCACCCAACAGATGTGGGCCGGTGCTGAGGAAGATTTTTCCCTCGTGGCCATAATTTGAGATGAATTTTCCAACTGAACAGGTTGAGGACAATCCTCCCGAATAGACTCACTCAAGATAAACTGCAAAGCCACAGCAACAACGACTTGCCTAAAGGCATGAATTAGCGCCCTACGCTTGGAAGCTCTTCGACATATCACCACAAAGGATCATACCATTAAAATACATTCACACAACCAACAGAGCAGCAAAGTATGACATTTACCGGAAGAAAACTTGGGGTCGTATCACTTCACGAAGGCAGACCAGGTTCGAGTTTCTTCTTCATGGGGTAACAGATGGGATACCCAATCCCTGAGGCCCGCAATAGGGTGAGGCGGATGACCCATCGCTGCTAAAATGGCAAGAAAATATGCTTCACAGCAAATTCAAGAGAAAAGAGAACAAAACGAGCAGTGACACTTACGTTTCTCATTCTACCGCTCCGGAAATCCGGCGGGAGTAGATATAATGTGCTCAGTCTTGACAAAGAAATACTTATGCCAAAAATTATGGCTTGCCCGGTCATCCGTCCCATCCACGAGATCTTTCGTACCACGAAGTCTCAAATGCACCATGGTACCCTTGAGAAAGTCGGGCGTGAACAAGTGCAGAAGATGGTGGATAGAAACGTCACACCCTTCCAATTCTGCATACTTGGTCAGTATCAGAAGTACCTTGAGCGTATACGGAGTAAGCTGTGCAGGGGAAACCTGATAAAATCTACAAATTCCTCTGCTAGAGGGAAGAGAGGAAGAGTGTAGCCAATCATGAAGGGATACTCGTAGAAAGCACAATATCCGGTCTATGGACATCTACTTAATCCCCTCCCACCGGAACCATTTCTACATGTCGGGAATGCTGTATTTTGTAGAAGAGTGTCGAGATGAACATGATCCGTCTTGAAAAGCATGGAGCTTGGAGTGGGAGGAGTGTCCTCAAGGAAGTCACTCCAAGATAGAGGATGTCTTGACAACAAATTCCCCACTGTAAGAGGGCTATCACCCTCTTCTACGACCACATCTCCGCTATTAGAGGGTGGCACCGAGGATGACGGAACAACCTCAGAAACCTCTTCATGAGGACGATGAGATTTCGGCATAATATCGGTTAAAAGAATATTAACAAAGAAGAAGAAGGTAGAAGCTTCGGGTCAAGAATGAAAGAAGAAATAGGAAGATAAGAAAGCAAACGAGGTAGAATGAAAGAAGTTCTTCAAGAGAGAAATGGCCAAAGATCTTCAGAAATACAAATCCCCACCTATTTATAGGGTTGGGTGGCGCTAGAATCGAGGCATCAAGCCGTCAAATCCTTATCTCGAAACCTGGATAATGATGACACATGTGGAGCTAATATCACTTCCCGGTAAGGAGTATCACCTGTCGTTTTGCTAAACATGATGACCCATTGACCAGATCGTAACGTTGCAATGGGTCAAATTCCTCCAAGAAAGCATGTGAAGTCCGCTCATCGAGGACGCATCCGTTCACAACCTCGACAAGCAGAGGGACTAACTGTATGGGTCCAAATTTGGCCAACCATGGGCTACGGTGAACACGACCAACGAGTGGGCAACGCCGAGCCAACGTCTCAAAAGGAACGACCTTATTATAAAAAAGGAAAATGTACGTTAGGAAACATTAGGAATATTCGGTCGAATATTCCTAGTAGTTTGTCTTTGACAACCTAGGATAGTTTCTCTCAGTATATAAAGGAGATGAAGGGCTTTGTAGGGGAGAAAGACAGAATTTTGTAAGGAATATAACATCTGAAAACGTGATATACACTATTGATCATATCTTCCTTTTACTTAATCTAGTACTTATTATACTCAGTTAAGATTTACCCCTTCTTCTTTTAGTTGATTTGTTCAAAGGTTTTCTTGTATCTTTTGAGTCAAACAACAACAACAACAACAAACTCCGTGAAATCTCACAAGTTGGGTTTGGGAGGATAATATGTACGCAGATCTTATTCCTACTTTCAAGAAGACAGAGAGGTTGTTTCCGGCAGACCCTCGGCCAGGAACGGAGCTAGCTCATCAGCTAAGGGTTCGGCGAACCCAGTAACTTTGGTTCAAACTTTGTATTTGGCTTATGAAATTCATTGAATATGTACTAACTATTAATTTCGAACTCAGTAACTTAAGGAATTAGAAATTCGAGCCCATAACCTTCAAGTCAAGGCTTCGCCTCTGCCCTCGACTTAGGAAAGATAAAAGGAAGGGCAACAACAAGCACACCAATTATAACATCGAAGCAAAAATATAAGACTGAAATTAAGTACTACAATCAGAAAGCCGATTAATCACATAAGTCAAGGAATATTAAAATACACAAATAACGCTAACTCATGTACTAAAGCTAATGTTAAAGACAAGAACAACACTCGGTTACCTATCTTAAATTTTACTCAGTGCCGGCCCAAGGGGGAGGCAACTAAAGCAATTGCTTTAGCCCCCCTCCCCCCTTCAATTGAAGGCCCCAATTTTTCATTATTGGTTAATTTTAAATTATTAAAAAGATACTAAATTTACATTTATTTTTTTGGATATAAAAGTTATTTAGAAAAAATAGAGGTTATTTAGATAACTACTTAAATTTCATAATAAACATACAATATGACAAAATAACAATTTGATGATGATATTGATAATAAAAAAAATAAAAACAAAATTTCTTGCAGTATCTTTTAAAGTAAATTATTTCTTATAAAGAGTAGATCAAGTCTTTTTTTTTTTAATATGAAATAGAGTTGAACTATTTCAAATGTATAGAATTATTTTAAAATCTATTTTAGTAGTATAAAATTACGATTGTTAGGTTTTGAGAACTTATCTTAACTGCAAATATTTCTTATAATAAAATTCGAAACCTTGGTGAGTAGAGTTACTAGATATCTTTGAATGTGGAAGCTAGCAGGCAACTGAGTGCAGGGCCAAAATACGAACATGACGGTCCATAAAATTATTATTAATAACAAAAAAAATTATAAATATATACAATTTTATTAAATAAATTTGGGCCTCTTCTTAATATTCGGCTTTAAACCACAAATTTCGTTGAACCACCCCTGATTTTACTATATATAAATATAAAATAAAGTATTCATCATGCACTCATTCTTTGATTCCCACGTGGCGGATTAGATAACTCATCTTCTAGTTGCTAGGTTCTAGATGAGATAAATAGATAATAATTGCATTACCGCAAGTGCCAAACAACAACTATCAACCAGAATTATGGTAGGGTACTAAGCATTTTTTAATTCTTAATCAGAGATCTCTCATTCGAGTTCTGTGTATAAAATTGTCTTTGTTATGAAGCAATTTATTTTCCTGTATGAAACTTAGCTTTCTAAATCCGGATTTAATTGGCCCTAATACAAATTTTAAACATCGAGTGGGAAATAATTAAAAACAAGGTTGCAAACAACCAATGTGGACAATTGGACATGCATTCTTGACTACTTGACTAGGAAAAGAAAGAACATGCCCCATGTGTAGCGATGAGTTGTTTGTTGGAGGATTGCGGGTTGCCACAAATTTCTCCTATTGTCATATGGTTAGAGGTTGCACTTTTAAATAACGTGATGTTCTTTGTCTCAATAAATCAATCAATTAACTGCCCGTCAATCAAAACTTAACTGAATCAAGTATATAATTTTTTTATACGCATTATTTTTTATTCAAAACTAATTTTTTGCCAAAATTAAACAGACTAATTATATTTTAATTTAGATAATTTTTTTTATATAAAGTAGGAATTAAAAAAATATTATTCTGATGAATTTAATCTCGATTTCTTATTATGCCAAAGAAGAAATATTTACCATATTTAATTCCTATATTGATGCTTTTTATACGCTTCACAACTATGTTTTTATTTTATTTTATTGATTAATGGCTAAGCGATTTCATAAAAAATGAGCTTAAATCGGTAATTCCTTTCGTTTCTTTTACATTTCGACCAATTTCTTAAGTGAATAATAAGAAAAAGAAATAATGAGAATCGAACTCATACAAGTATATTATGCGGAAAACTTTTATCCATAACAGTAGATTAATATATTGGTCGGGACAGCGAAAGTCGTCATGATTTGCTCCAAACCACGTACTCATATCACCCGATAAGTCGAAGAACACCATTCAAGTAACGACGAAAACGGACGTGGTATGAAGATGCATTAACTCATGAACATAACAAATGACTCTATATATATATATATATATATATATATATATATATATATATATATATATATATATATATATATATATATATATATATATATATATATATATCCCAGAAAAGGGGACTTTTTCTCTTTTTCCTCTCCTATGTAATCTTCTTAACAAAAGGAAGATAAAAACATCTTCCATACATTGTAAAGGGATTATCCCCATCAATTGGTGGGAAAAGAAATGAAATGTATCAATGAGATTGATCGCCCATATTTTATCTTATACATCATTTTCTGATTTGTTTATAGATCTGGAATTTATTATGTTTGATTAAGATTTATCTTTTCATCTTCATTAATTGATTTAATCAAAAAGCATCAATATCTTTTGGTCAAACTGAGCTTGTATCGTGATTTGTTAATCAGAGGCAGACTCTTCTAAGTGGACGTTTCTTATGCTCAAGAAGTCAAGGTTATCTAAGAAATTAATCAATTGGACCACAGTTAACTAATTGATTAAGTACATTGTATATTATCCTAGGAACAATAAAATTAGGTAGAGAGTCCAAGATAATAAAATTACCTGTACTCCAATGGAGTAAACGATGCCAAAAGTCGAAACCTAACTGTGAAATGTTGAATGACTTAATGATGGCATGTATTAATTACTAGAAGGAAATTTCAAAGGCGTCTGTCTTTCACTATTCTTTTTATGATATTTATTAAAATTTTCTCATTGGGGCTAAGCATCTTTGTCCTATATATTTATGGATTCGTTAGCTTGGAGTAAAGATTATTTCTGTAACTACAAAGTACGTAACTTGCATTTTGTTACTTCACTCAATAAAAGAAAAACCATACCGTTACGCAGAAAAACTTGAAGTTTGTTTGCAGTTTGTAAAAAGTAGGCCAATTCAATTTAGAGGTTGTTCCACAAATGATATATGCAACTAACTCATTCAACCTCACGTCAAATTTTAGACTTTTCGAGTGCACAAAGCATTCCCAGTTTATGGAGGGTCCAGAGAAAGGCTGCGCTCCAAAGGGTGATGTAGGCAACTTACTCTAATGCTAACATCGGTAGCTAATCATTTGACCTCGTCCACTGGCGAACATGACGTTGAATGTGAATACCAATATATTCTCTTACCACTTTTTTACTATTATATTTATAAAGGTGGTGTTCGGGCCAACTTAATTACGCGTATACATCTATTCTACCGGAAACCTGATACGTCCCACAGATATAGATAGCATTTTTTGGCAGAAATAGCACTCACTAGCCGCTTTTCGGCCCTTATCTTAAAATAATAGCCACTGTCCTAAAGTTTCAAATTCAAACTCCCTAACATTATAGAATTTGAAACTCCGGGGAGTGGCTATTTTTAAATTACAAGGCTAAATAGTGGCTATTTGTGAATTTTTCCCGATTTTATTACAAGGCTAAAAAGTGGCTATTTGTGAATTTGTCCAATTTTTTGTCTCCATTGGAATTTAGAAGGGGAGCTTTGAAGCCATGGTAAAGTTGTTTCCGTGTAACCTATATAGGTTACGGGTTCAAGCCGTGAAAAAAGCCTAGGATGTCTATATCACAAGTAGAGGTGGCAAAATGGTTAAAAAAAATTATTCACCCATATTATCCATTAAAAAATAGATGGAGTCCCCCTTTTTATCTATCTCAAATACGGATTAGGTCGGATAATTTATCTGTTTTTTGAATTACCCGTTTGCCACCTCTAATGACCCTTTCCGTGACACAAAATATGCCTTTGTGCACCAGGCTGCCCTTTTGATCCTAGTTTCCATGGTAGTATTTTTTCTTGCCATCTATCTGCTTAGCAATTAATAGATTAGTTCTTTCTCCACTTACAATGATCAATACAAAGATCAGAGACATATATAGCAGTAGAATTTACAAATCAAGCACAAGATTCACTAAACAAATGAAGGCTCTTCAGAATCAAAGGAGGGTGCAAGAACTGCACTCAAAGAGTAAGGACTTCATTGACATCTAATAATCATGTGCTCATTAGTCCACATTTACAAGAGCCCTACATCTTATCTCTCGCGTCATCTCTAGTTTTATCGCTTAAAAGCTAGGCTCGTTCCTATACAAAAAGTAGTCACAGAAGTCGCGAGCTTTAAGGTTGCATCACTGCAAATCCTAAAGCTCGTGAAAAGCAAGGGACTACATAAAAGCCAAATGCCTTTACAAAGATGCATCGACAACTCAAAGAGGCCAAAAGAGAACGGAACTGCAGAGAGTCACTTCCATTTGTTAGTGTGCAAAGACGATTTCATCATTCAAGTTTTTTCAACCACGACGAACACTCATGAAATAGTTAAAGTCATGGTGTTGGACCCCCAATTGCTTTAGCCACGAATCAGCCACGCTAAAAAGTGACACCAGCCTCTCTTGGTCCCTTCCACTCCTATCAGATACCCACACGTCGCCCTGCATCTTGTAAGTGGCCAAACCGAAAGGTGGGAGAGGGATCTTTTCTCCTTCCTTTCTTTTCCTACTAACATTCTCCATGTCATCTTCAAGGTCCATATCTGGACAAAGATGAACGATATGGAGTAAGAATATTCTGTGTAATCACTGGCAAAAAGTAAAGAATAAAGCTTGGAAACGAAAAGGGAATATTAATAACGGTGATTTCAGTCATTCAAATGATGAAGGGAATAATACCTTGAAAAGAAGATGAAAGGGTGTGGAAAGTGAGGAAGCACGTTGACAAGTCTTTAATAGTTCTTCCCATAGGAATGTGATATATCGGGTACCTGCATTTTGCCGCTCAATAAAGTTAGTAACCCGATCCTTCCTTTATTCCCTTTTCCATTATTTGATGGTTGTGACTAAAGAAGCTAGTTAAGCAATAATAAGAGGATAAAAGCATCGATGACATGGTATCGTATAGAAATTGTTATCCGAAAAGATCTTCTTGACCACTAATCGAGAGTAAGAATAAGATTTCTTTTATAATTTTTCGTATACGAAAAAAACAGCTTCCATTGCTTAGAAACAGGAGACAGAGACTAAAAGGTGCTATACCATGCAACGGCCATCCAACTAGCAGGCGAAAGATCTACACTTCTCAACGACATTAATCCAGGGTATCTTTCGGCCAAGCCATTAATCTGAATCCAACATGAGCTGGTTTTAGAATCGCATAAATTAAATGAAAGAAACATATTCTTAAAAAGCCAGACCACATGTTTCACATGGAATTAATACTCTATCATCATAAAGTGGCATAACATAAATCTAATGAAAGAACGTAGGCATATAATCAAGTCATAATCGCATAAACAAGGATGGACGGAAAAGTTAACAAATAATCCATTTCACTCCTATCTTTTATTACCAGGAATGTAACAGATCAAAGGAAGAAAATTTAAAAGAGAACAAACTGGAATATTGTAAGAAGCAGAAGAGAAGTAACTACAACTAACATCGTAACGCTACTTACTTCTATTTACAGCTTTCCTTATTGCATAATATGACATGATTTGGAAAGAGGAAATACCTTATCCATTAGAGGAACTCTTCCATATGGAGTACATCTCTCAAAATACTGAAAGTAAAGATAGCCCAATCTATCGTTAGTTCTACCTAAGCTATCTTGTTCAACTGCACCTTCCTCAGAAGAACATCCATCCCACCTTGATAGCTTTTCACTCTCACTCTCGTCACTTAATGAATCGCTGAAAGAATCCCTTGTCTCGCAAACAGACCCGGCCTCCTCCCTAAAAAACCAAACAATAGTATTATGATTCTCCTCCATAACCATTATTGACCTCAGGTTTACTAAGCAATCAACAAACTAATACAAGACTATACTTCAAGATGTTGAGACATAATATGATTAAGTAATGAAAAGTGTGTTTTCTCTAACAACTTAAGCTTTCAAATGAGATAGTCACACAAAAATGCTTGATCACCAAAATAAACAATTGCAAAACCAGTTTAACTTCAAAATAAGGCAAGAAACCACCTTTTACAAATTTTGACCAGTTCAACCTGGTGTATAAGCATCAAACGAAGGACTAAACTTCAAGAAAACACATGATCACCAAAATAAACAACAATTCTAAAACCAGTTTAACTTCAACAAAAGGCAAGACATCACCTTTACAAAGTTTGACCAGCTCAACCTTGTGCATAAGCATTAAAATTTCCCATTTTAAATACAACAAATACATTTGAAAAGCAAGAAGGAGAGCCTTCACGTAACCGATAAAGTTGTTGTCATGTGACCGTGAGGTCAGGGGTTCGAGCCGGAGAAAGATTTACACTTCTCCGGGCACCGCACATAGCAGTAACTTAATACATCAGGCTGCCCCTTTTATTTGAAAAGCAAGAACCCCCCACCCCTATCCCAAAAAAACTATAGTGCTATGATCAAATTGAGATATCTAGAATGTATACCTCAAAAAGTTAGCAGGTGAAGTGCTGGTAAAGATTTGAATAGCTGAAAGATAAGGGACATAATATTGAACCAAAGTTTCTCCTGTATCCAATCTAATAGGAATTCCAGCACCATAAGCACTCCATTCATCATAACAATTCCAAAGATCAGCCAACTTGAAATATTCCACCTTTTCTCTTTCCCATGGATGCCATAACCTATTAAGGTTTCTTATCTCACTCTGCACACACACACACACAAAAAAAAAAATCATATAAACAAAAAAAGTTACACATTTAAATTTGGCAACAAAAAAAAATGAAAAAAATACACAAACCTTGGCAAGAAACTGGGATAGGACAAATGGGGTTGTGGAAATAAGGAAACAATCAAGATTTGATTGCATTGAGCTTTTATCCATGGTCATATAAGAATTATTTGAATGAAAAAGAAACAAATTACACAGAGGGAGAGAAAAGAGAAAAGGATACAAGGAAAATGGTTTTGATTTTTCTCTCTCCAAACTCTGTGAATAGAATTAGAGGGACAACCAAAGAACAAAATTAAAACAAATGATGTATAAAAACAGTGGGGAAAGAGAAAGAAATGGTAGAGATAAAAACGGGATTCTAAATTCTATTCCCTCTCCTTTATATGCGTGATGATCAGGCAAGAATATTAACCGGTTGGTCTATATACAGAAACTCCATTTTTGAAGTTTGTGGACAACTAGTTACTTAATTTATTAAATAACTAAATAACTAGATATTTAATAAATAAATAAATAAATAACTTATTTTTTGGGTCTTGCTAATGCTTCTTTTTTATTTTTGCTTGAGCGAAGGGTATATTTGAAATAATATCTCTACCTTTTCAAGATAGGGATAAGGTTGTGCACATTATCTCTCCAAACTCCACCTATAAGATTATACTGTATTTGTTAATATTTTATTATTAGTTAGCATTTATTTATTAATAAGTGGTCTTAATTTATGTAGTATTTAATTGAGCATATAAATCCTCATGACGCTAAATTATTCTTAATAAGAATAAAATAAAAGTTTTACATTATTTTTTTTAATTTTACATATAAAATATTACTCCATCCGTTTCAGTTTATGTGAATTTATTTTCTTTTGTATCCCTTTCAAAAGGAATGATTCATTTCTAAATTTGGAAACAATTTAACTTAAACTTTCAAATCTGCCCTTAATGATGAACTTTTATAACCACATAAATATTTTCGACCCCTTCTTGCTTTTTTTAAGACCATAAATTTAAAAGGTCTTCATTTTTTCTTAAACTCCGTACTAAGTCAAACAGATTCACATAAATTAAAAAGAAAGGAATAGTACTTTTTCGTCTTAATTTATGTAGTAGTTTGCAAACATCCAGAGTTAAATGAAATAACTTTGACTGCGGATTCGAATATAATTTTTTTTTGTTTTTAAAATAATATTGACATATACTAAGGATATAAAAAGTTTATAAATTACTATAATTAATTTTTTAAATACTTTAAAAAACATATGAAGAAATCACGATAAAAAATTCGTTGACTCTTAAAATTCAAACACGACCGCATAAATAAGGATGAAGAGATTATAATTTTTAACGTCAAACTAAAAAAAGTGTCCAAGACAGAGGGATATATATGGAAATAAATAATACATAAAAAATTTTAATCTTAATTCATCATTTTTATTCCGGTCATCGGAAACCGATGAATCCGGCGAAATTGATTGCCCCAGTCAATACACACAAACTAAAAAGAATACCACAAATGACAAAGTCCCAAGAAGAATTTCAATCCCAAAGTATACATTTTGTTCAACTAATCTTCAAGATTACTCAACCCAAGAAAAACCAAAGACTTTTCTTTGATTTTCAATGTAAAATAAAACCAACCCACATAGTGAGAAAAGGTTTGGACTTTTGGGAAGACAATGTGTGGCGCGAAAAAACCACGGAAGTAAAGGGGGTTTGGATAATTCTTTTTTACACATTTTCAACTGAATTCCATGGTTTCTGATTTAAGTTATACATATTTTAAATATTTTTTTGTGTTGTTAGTAAATTTTAATTTGTGATATGTTAGTTAGTGCTTCTGTCCCAATTATGAAATATTTTTTTCTTTTTAGTCAGAAGAGAAATCTCGGAGAAAAAATAAAATTGTCTTTATATTACCGCTAAATCTTTTTATTTTTATTTTATGGTATTGTTAGTAAATTATAATCCCTAATAGGTTAGTTATTGCCTCTGTTCCAATTGTGTGACATTCTTTTATTGTTTTTTTTAGTTAGAAGGAGAGTCTTAAAGTAATGGTAAAGTTGGTCACATGTTCGAGCCGTGGAATCAGCTAATAATTTGCATCAGGATAGATTGTCTACATCACATCTGTATACCGTAGAAACCGAGGCTACCTGATTTCGTAGGCTCGAGGATCACTTTAAGAGCGAGTCCGAAATAGATTGGGTCCGAGCCCAATGGCAGAGTTCAAAGTTCGAAGATCAGAGTGTCCTATGAATATAAGGCCGAGCGTGACCAACCTCGAGATAATGCCATTGTGGTTTTACAACAGAAAAGGCGAGATTCTCGCAATGGCCCAAAGATCAAGGCTTAAATTCCGAAACGGATTTGTACGAATCCATATTAGGCAGTTAGAGAGCTTCTTTACCGTAAATGGAAATGTACCTTATTTAGGGTTCCCCTATTGGGTGTGATTGGTATAACGGAAAATATTTTCCATGGAAAATATTTTCTTGGAAAACAAGTAGTAATCTTATTCATTTTCCGGGGTTTGATGCGCAAATTAAGGAAAATGACTTATCAAGAATATTCATAAATAATTTAGATATAATATGAAACCATAAACTTTTAAACCAACAACCTTTCGGACATACAAATTTTATAAACTTTCGAACCGCTTATCTTTCAAAACCGCAAAATTTCAAACCCGTATACTTTATAATTTCTAAACCCGTAAACTTCCAAACACATAAACCTTCGAACTCATAATTTTGAAACTTGTAAAATTTTGAGTCTTTAAATCGATAAATAATAAAATTAAAACTGAAAAATATATTTTAAATTTTTTTCGGGGGAGAGGGGAGGGATGGGCAGGGGGAGGTGCAGTAAAACGAAAAAAACATAGAAATTTAAATTACAAAAAAAAATAAAAAA
>MU744817.1:17552-86802 GCA_026770625.1 Nicotiana glauca | reverse complement strand
AAATATTTTCCTCCAATTGAAGGAAAATGAATTGATAAGAAAAATATTTTCCAAAACATTTAAGCCAACCAAACATGGAAAAATTGGAAAATATTTTTCGAAAAATATTTTCCTTCATACCAAACACACCCATTATATAAAGGAGACCCCAATCATTTGTAAAGACCATCTAATCATTGACAAAGAATATACTCTCTTACTTCTCTCGCTCATTGTTCATCAGAATTGCCCTTTTAGCTTTATTGTTCTTGATCTATCCCGAGGTCGAGACTGACTTATCTACTGGTTTGATCTTATTTATTTCTTTCATTTATACGTTATACTTCTTGATTATTAATTAGTATTGAACTAAATCGCATATCTTTAAAACCACAAATCAAATTTAATTGTTACTCGTATTTTCGAGGTAAACAGTTTGGCGTCCATCGTGGGGCTAAAGATAATAATGATTATTTCAGTACGGATTCTGATAACACACGTTATTTTCGCACTTGTTCTTGTCAAGAATTTTTGTTCTCAGGATTAAACATGTCAAACTCGCAAAACGCACCTGTTCATGTCAATAAAGGTCTTGGATCTCATGGGGAAAACAACAATGTAGGAGTCGGTGTACGCTGATAAACCCTGGGGAAGTGCCAAATGTGGAACCAGTTGATGTTACTTCACACATTGCTTTGAATGCAGATTTAGGCGCAAACCCCGGAGGAAGTGTACGCAGGGAAGCCCGATCTGGGGGACCAAGGAACATAAGGTATAGGAGATAGGGGATTCAGCCTCCAAGTGATATTCGAGATGTTGCAAGCTCAAAAAATTATCATCGCTCGACTTCAAAGTCAGAATAAATCTCTGAGTATAACTGAACCAAAAAACACTCGACATGTTAAACCGGCGCCAGAGAGGTCGAACAAAAATGGCTCAGGGACAGAACCCACCATTATGAGGATGCTCAAAGAGCTCACCAAGAGGATCGAGTCCGGGAAAAAAAGGAAGGATAATGACAAAAAAGTGGAGACTTATAACTCCCGGAGCGATCAATAACCAGGAGCTCCCCCGATCTTGAAGGGATTGGATGCCAAGAAATTCTTACAAAGGTTGTTCCTTCCATGTGTGGCTCCGAAGACCGTCCCAAAGAAGTTCTATATTCCCGATATATCTAAATACAATGGAACCTCTGACCCAAATGAACACGCTACTTCTTACACGTGTGCCATAAAGGGAAACGACTTGGAAGACGACGTAATCGAGTCTATATTGCTGAAGAAGTTCGGGGAGACTCTATAGAAGGGTGCCTTAATATGGTATCATAACTTATCCCCTAATTCTATTGATTCGTTTGCTATGCTTGCAGATTCTTTTGTAAAGGTACACACCGGAGCCATTAAAATTGCAAAAAGGAAGTCAGACCATTTCAAGGTAAGGCAGAAAAATAACGAGATTCTTAGGGGATTCGTATCTCGGTTCTAAGCGGAGAGAATGGATTTGCCTCCAGTCACCCATGACTGGGCTGTTCAGGCTTTCACTCAAGGTCTCAACACTCGGAGTTCCACAACTTCACAGTGATTGAAGCAAAGTTTAATCGAGTACCCGGCTATCACTTAGGCCGACGTACATAATCAATGTCAGTCAAATATTAGGATCGAGGATGATCAACTGGGTACTCCTTCGGGGTCCGTTTATCTCAATAGGACCCTGGATAGGATCGAAAGGGATATTGATCAAGATCTGAGGTCAAATGGAGATCAATATCAACTATACAACGAAAACCATAGAGGCAGCGGTTCTGGGCAAAGCTTCGCATGAAATGAGAGAGAAATGATCAAGTTCAAAATTCATGGGGGCTTGATGCCGAGAAAGATCACGTTAAGTATCCAAAGTCTAAATAAAGGTACAGCTCCAGTCCAATCCTTTTTTACTAACTTTTGAAGACTATCGACAAGGATCAACACGAAGCTTTGGATCTTAAAGCATGTATTGCACTCTTTTTTCTTTAGACCGATTTTTGTCCCAAATGGGTTTTTCTGGTGAGGTTTTTAATAAGGCAACTGTTGCTCGTGCTAACTTAGAGCAATTCAACAGTATCTGAGGTTTCCTACAATAAGTCTCGAGTACCGGGGGCATTACCCTCGAATGTCTACTTTTTTGCAAGGAAATCACTTTGTGGCAATGGGGTCTCGATAGGAAACTGTTGTAAGAGCCAAACGGTCAGATGAATCGTGCCCCTATAGGTTACTTGGATCCTAATATAAAATGTGCGTGCATGTACAATCATATATTGAGAGCAGTATTTTTCCCTTGCCGATATCACCTGCCTTTAGAGAAATTTCATATTTTATACTCTTAATATATTGTGTAAACAGGCTTAAGGGCCAAGCATGAGGAAATTTGAACAACTGACCCATGCTTGAGGACTGTCATCCCAAAAACAAACAGAATCAAACTATTAACATTTCGATACCATAAAAACTTAAATGCAATCCTCGACTTTAGGGGCCACGGCCATCCCACTTGGGGACTGACACTTCAGGCAAGCTCGAAGTAAAACGGAAGATAAGCCTAAAGGGAAAGTTCAGAACTAAAGAGGCTATGACCAAATTAATGCGGATTGGAGACGCCCGAAATCCGTGACAAATATAAAAGCCCAAGGGTTGTCTTAACCAAAGTTCGAGCAAACTCTCGCTCGGGGACTTTCTATGAAGCATAAGGGCTAATTTTACTTCAAGTTCAATCCTCACTAGTTATAAAAGCCCAAGGGCTATCTTAAACCAAGTACAAACATATCTCAAACACTCAGGGACTACCTACTCGAGCTATCTAAGTTCAAAATAATAAGACCTCAAAGAGGCACCCCCGATATACAGGCCAAAGCCATCACACTCGGGGACTAAAATTTAGAACAAGTTTGAAATGTTATCGGAAAACAAGTCCAAAAGACATACCCGAAGGTTACGGTCATATCAAGGACCATGGTCATATAAAAAGGCTACAACAAAAATAATGCAGCTCGGAGACGTCCGACTTCCGCCATAAATTAAAGACCTTCGAACACTTTGAATAACTAGTTAAATCAGGCTACCCTCAGCAAAAGCAAATGATTAAGAGCTTCGATAAAATTATCGCTCGAATAATTTAAAGGCTTCGATAACATCAACCTTTGAAAAAACCTCAAGAGTTATTTGATTATTGTTACACAAACGAATTACAAATAAGTTTTCGATCTGTCGAACCTTCGAAAAACCCAATGGGTACAAAAAATACATGCTAAGGCATAGAAAAAATTTCACTGTCTTTTAGCCGAAAAAGGGAAAAATTATAGTCGTCTTTAGAGGCCGAATTGGCCCAACTCAAAGAACCTAAGGGTCGAGCTAAAAGAGCTAAAGGGCTAATCTAAAGAACCTAAGGGCCGATCTAAAGAGCCTAAGGTCTAACTTTATTTTGAGTTCGAGCAAATCCTCACTCGATCATAAAGGCCCAAGGGATATCTTAACCCTAATTTGAGCAAATCCTCACTCGATCATAAAATCCCAAGGGCTACCTTAACCTGAGTTCGAGCAAACTCTCACTCGGGGACTATCTATGAAGCCTAAAGGCTAACTTCACTTCGATTTTGAGCTAATCCTCACTTGATCATAAAAGCCCAAGGGCTATCTTTATTTCGAGTTTGAGCAAATCTTCACTCAACTAATAAGCCAAAAGGCTACCTTACCTCATCGACTGTTGAGCCTAAGAGCTACTCAAACTCAAGTTCAAACGGTCATCCAGGGTCTATTGATCAGAAACGTTCGAGGGCAGCATTTATTGTCGGTCATTACCATCTCAAACTTTGGATATTCAAAAAAAATTTGATGCTAAGGCACTTTGACCCGTACAAAAAGGTAACAGATTCAGGAGCCGTGGAAGGAAAAAGGCTTTGTATAAACCTTTTTACAAGGACTATAGGTCACAATGAAATGTTACTCGCAAGGGCCGATCAGCCTCAAAAGCAAAAAAATTACGAAGAACATGAAGCTTAAGTATCAGGATCTTTATCGGTAGAAGTGTCTTCACCCTCAAAATCTTTTCCATTGCCAGACTCGATAGAATTCTCGGAGTCTTCCTCGGGAAAGACCGGCTTCCAACCTTTTGTTTCCTCAGTCGATTACGTCACGATGATGATGTTGTGCCAAATTGGGGTAAAGATCAAGGACTCAATTTATTTCTTGTCGTTATACTCCAAAAAAATGAGGGGACTATCTGTATACGGTAGAAATCGGGTCTACCCGATTTCGTAGGCTCGAGAATCACTTTAAGAGTGAGTCTGAAATAGATTGGGTTCGAGCCCGATGACAAAGTTCGAAGTTCGAAGTTCGAAGATTAGAGTGTCCGACGAATATCAAAGCCGAGCGTGACCAGCCTCGAGATAATGCCGTTGTGGTTTTGCAACAGAAAAGGCGAGATTCCCGCAATGGTCAATGGCCTAAAGATCAAGGCATAAATTCCGATATGAATTTTTACGAATCTGTACTAGGCGGTTAAATAACTGTCCCAATAAGATTTTTTTTTTTTACTGTAAATGGATATGTACCTTATTTAGGTTTCCCCTATTATATAAAGGGGACCCCGATCATTTGTAAAGATTATTTAATCATTGGCAAAGAATACACTCTCTTACTTTTCTCGCTCATTGTTCATCAGTATTTCCCTTTAACTTTATTGTTCTTGCTTTATTGTTCTTGATCCATCTCGAGGTCACTTGGGCTCGAGATCGATACTGACTTATCTACTGATTTGATCTTACTTATTTCTTTCATTTATACGTTATACTTCTTGATTATTAATTAGTATTGAATTAAATCACATATCTTTAAAAACACAAATCAAATTTAATTGTTACTCGTATTTTCGAGGTAAACATCACCACTTGTGATGTCGCCTCTCCCTGGATGCTGCTTGAACGCAGTATGCTTCGTGTAGTGTTCTGCCCTCTTTACTTTTTAATCAGCTGCAAAAAAGAAAATGACACTTTCTTATATTTTTTAACAATTCAAATTTTAATTTTTCTTTTTACTCTTAATGAGATAATTTCTAGCCATATAAATTTATATATTTTAGTTTAAAAATCTTCCTTTATTTCATAAATTTCGTGCCTATTAAAACACAATCATATAAATTGCGATAGAAGAAGTATCATTTTGGTTAAATTATTAATCAATATTTATCAAGAGGTTTATATGTAATTATCTAATAAGTGACATAATTATATAAATATTTTTTACACCGTTAATAATACGTAAGAACTTAAACTACGTATGGATTTGAAGGGGTCGAATTTCTTCATAAAGAAACTTCTAAGTTTGGAAAAAGAATAACTTGAAAACTTGAAATATTTATATATACATAGTACTCAAAAAATATCCCAATTGTTTTCTTTGATCTTTTGTTAATTTTGTGTAATTAAACTTGCGTACTTGGTCACAAATGTAATAAGCTTACAAGAGTTCGGAAGGTTTAACATTAATCAGTACATGTCTGTTTCAAACATTCACTATCGAAAGTATTGTTTTGTACTTTTTGTTTTGTTTGTATCTGGTTAAATTTTTTATTTTATTCTAAATATGATAATTTATTTTTACCCAAAATATTTATAATTTAATTTAGATCATAAGTTATAAATATATTCTTTCGACATTCAGAAAGCAATATTCTTCCCCCTTGGTTGTTTCAGACATCAACTCTGGCGAGTCCAATTAGTTTCAATATTATCTATTAAAACATTGCATGAAAAGTATCACTCCCATCAATTAATTAATTAATTATTTAAGTAAAGTTATCAAAAATCAATTAGGAAAAACTCACTCACAGAGAGAGAACGTAGTCTTGTTTTTAATCTATACATATTTTATTCTGTGTAGTTTATTATGTAATCTATTTCCAAATTTTGTTTTTATTTTTAGAATATTATGAATTAAATATTCATCATGCTTATCCTTTCTCTATCATAGATAAAACACGTTAATTCCATGTTCACATTTTTTTATCTTAATTAAAAAATACATTACTTTAAAGTTTTTAAATCTATTTTAAATATCAATTATACGAAGATTGGTACGACATGGCACATTATTGGGTTGCTTTTACCCTTGACTTTTTTTGTTTGTAATCCTTTTTCTTTTTAGACTTCTTTCTATTCTCGGAGTCTTGTCAAAAACCAAAGCAAACTGATCGAGTAATTGCAGCAAATAATTCTCTAGTTTCCTCCACTCTTCCTATTTTTTCAGTTTTTTAAGGATAAAAATTTATTTGTCACCAAATATTTATAGCTGTTATAAAAAATATTTTATTTATTATGAATGCCTATTTTTTAGAGAAATTTTAGAATTGATAAAATGTGCTTACTTGCAGAATTATTGAAAAATGAGCCAAGAAGATGAAAATCAACTCAAGAAGAAGTAATTTTGGACAAGGACTAAAACAAAGTAAAAAAGAGCAAAGTGTGGACTGCACAATATGGTGTGCGGCCGCAGAGCATGAAGAGACCTCTGATTGATTTTCTTTGCAAGGTGCGGAGCAGAAGATGATATTCAGAGAGATGTCATTTTGGTCCATGAAAAAGTGCGGACCGCACCATTATTGTGCGGCCGCAAAATCAAAAGTGCAGCCGTACTCAGAAATGCGGTCCTCGGAAGTCTCTCATGCCAAAGCTCGAGCTCAAAAGTGTGGCCGCACTCATAAATGTGCGGTCTGCAGAATCTGAAGAAGTGCGGCTGCAACCCATAATTGTGTGGCCACAGATGTCCATCCTGTCAAGCCAGCATCAAAGTGCGGATCACTTATGGAATTGCGCGGACCGCACACAGAATTATGTGGCCGTAGAACCTCTGTAGGGGTAATTTTATCCGTTAATTTCAGCTGTGTATAAATAGTCTTTTTTGTCAAAATTAGGTCAAGTTTTGAACATAGAAAGTAGATAGCCATTTACCTCTACTGCTTTGGTAACTTTGTAATAGTTTATCATTTTAACATTGGATTTTCTTCCCTTTATCATCTTATATGAGTTTAATCTTATTTTCTTCTTTAGTTTCTTCAATTTTCTCTATGAGTAGCTAAATGTTTAGCTAGGGTTGTGACCCAACCCTAGTGTGGGTACTTAATGGGTGTTTGATTTATGGCTTGTTTGTAATTCGCTGAGTGATATTTAGCCTAGTTCTTGCTTGAATTTAAGAATTAATGGTTGCAAACATCGATTCATGCCTAATTGACTTAGTCTCTACTTGAGAAAGAGAGATTAAGTCTAGGAAAACTTGGCTAACAAGGAAATAGGGTGAACTCAAGAAATTGATAGCTCCAATTAAAGAGTTGAATCTAGAGATAGTAAGACCCGACTTTAGCATCTATCACTTGCTTTGTGAATTATCCATTTGGACTTGAGAAGCCAAATTGGGCAAACCTACTTTTACTACTGAGAGGTATCGAGTGGGTAATTGCGTGTGATTGCTATTTTACACCCCAACCAAGCAAACTTGCCCTAAAGCCTATAACCCGTTTGGTAACCACCTAGGTGGAAGTCACGACCCTAGATCTTTTATAAACATGAAAAATAACAATACCAAAATTATCGTTCTCTAGATTTTCATTTGCAAACATTAGCATAATCATTAGAAGTAGAAAAAAATAACTAAACATATGAAAGCGCATTTTGGAAAAATGATACACTTAGTCTCGATATATACCTAATCCAATTTAAGCTCTATGTAGAATCGGCCCCAACTCATGTTGGGTAATTATAATTGCATCGACTGCTTTACAATCCCAATTAGTGGTGTGAATTTAGTGACATCATTTTTTGGCGCTGTTTCCCGGGAGAAAAGTACTTGGGAATGAATTTTTCGGCCAATTAGTCCCATGTATAGATAGAATGATTTGGCAATCTCTCTAACCAATCCAAATCCTTCCCCCAAAGAGAAAAATGGATTAGCCTCAACCTCAAAGCGTCATCAGAGACGTTTGTTTATTTACTCCCCCAGCAAGTGTCAACAAACCTTTCAAGTGCTTTTATGCATTTTGATTCGGAGCCCCGGTAAAGAATCCACATTGCTCCAACAACGTAAGCATAACATTTGTGATTTGAAAATTTCCCATGCTAATGCGGGGCGGGACTATGGTACTTGTATATCCTTCATTCGGCAACACTCGGTATGCCGTCCCTCTTGAAAGAGGTGGGGGTGGTATGGGAACATTGTCTTGAGGATCATGGGAATATAGCAACTCTTATGGATGAGATTCTAGATTTCAAACACGAATCCAATGATTCTTTGCATGAGATTCGGGAAAGATACTGTACTATGGTGAAAGAGTGCCCGTACAATGGCATGACGGAGGCTATGATTCAATAAACCTTATATAGGGGGATCAGTACTACCAATCAATGCGTGGTCAACCAACTTTCTGGTAGAAGTTTCATGACAATGCCGTATGCGGAAGCTTGTGAGATTCTTGATGAAATGGCGGATACTTCATCGTTATGGCAAAGTAGAGCAAACGTTCCTCAAGGCGATCCAAATGTGATTCACTTGCATAAAAAAATTACATGATCATACGCAAGCAATTGTCGAGTTGACCACCATAATGAATCAACTAGCCAAATCTCAATATCAACAAGTGCAAGGTCCCAAGAAAGTAAATGCAATGGAAGGAGTTAGTATGATGGTAAACAAGAGAAGGCAAAAGGGTCCTCAAGTGCAAAATTGGGTTGAAAATTATGAGCAAGATGATAGTGGATTTGATCAAGATGGACAATACAATGAGTAAGAGGATGAAGTACAATATGTGAACAACTTTCAAGGGCAAAGAAAAAACAATTAAGGCCCAAGTGAACAACAATGGCGATCACAAGGAAATCAAGGAAATTGGAATTCAAGCAATCAAGATAGTTGGAACAATCTGAACAACCAAGGGAATTGGAACAATCAAAGCAATCAAGGAAATTGGAATGGTCAAAATAACCTAAGACAATTGGAGTGGCAATAATCAAGGCTATTGGGGAGGCAACAACCAAGGAGGGTAGAACAACAACAATAATCGGAATGCCGGGTTTTCAAAGACCCCCAATGTTTCAACAATCGAGCAATCCACCTCTCTATCCTTCCCAAGGTTTGAGTTCTTTCAATAATGACATGGGATGAATAGAGAACATGTTCAAACAAATATTGGGGAACAATTCTAGCTCCGATGCTTAATTAGCCTCTCACAACACTCCAATTTGCAATTTGGAAGTTCAATTTCGATGAATCTCGCAAGATTTAAACACGCGTCCTAAGGGGGTACTATCAAGTGATACGGTGGGGAATCCGAAGAGTGGGAACAACACAGGACATGCCATGGCCGTGACTATATGGAGTGGAAAATGTGGGGAAGCAACCACCTCAAGTCAAAATAAAATAAAATCGTGGATGATAAATAATTGGTAAAAGAAGATGACATGCCTAGAAATGGAGTGCAAGAAAATGAAGAAGTGAGAATTGATATTGAAGACAATGTGGAAGAGACTCAAGAAGAAGTGAACCTGTCTAGAGAGCACATTATGGACACACCGGAATCGGTAGTGCCAAAGGCTAAGGCACCAATGCCAAGGCCTCCTCCTCCATATCCTCAAAGTCTTGCCAAGCAAAATGGCGAGAACTAATTTGAAAAGTTCATTGACATAATAAAGAGTTTGTGTATTAATGTACCGTTAGTTGAGGCCTTGGAAGAAATGCCGGGATATGCAAAGTTCATGAAGAACTTGGTGACAAAGGATAGAGCAATGAATTACGAGACTATAAAGATGACACATCAAATGAGTGCAATTGTGCAATCAATCGCTCCTAAATTAGAAGATCTAGGCGCTTTCACAATCCCATGCACAATTTGAAGTGCCAACTTTGCCAAAACTTTATGCGATCTTGGGGAGAGTATCAACTTGATGCCCTATTCGGTTTTTAAAACTTTGGAAATTGGGCAACCAAGACCCACATCTATGTGGTTGCAAACGGCGGATCGTATAATAAAGGGATCTTTAGGTATTATTGATGATGTGTTGGTTCGTTTTGACAAGTTCATCCTTCTGGCGGACTTTGTGATTATTGATTCTGAGTGGACTATAAGGTGCCTATTATTTTGGGTAGACCTTTCCTTGCTACGGGAAAGGCTCTTGTTGATATGGAAGCCGATGAGCTCACTTTCTGGGTGGGTGATGAAAAGGCGGTCTTCTATGTGTGCAAATCTATAAGTGAAACCGAATAGCAATGAAGTTTGTTCGTTCATGGATTTGGTGACCGTTTTGATTATTGATGATCCTAGTGCCATAATGAATATTGAGGATAATTTGAAAGCTGTTTTGCTAAAACCTTGATAATGATGAGGAGAAAGAAGGCTATATGGAATGTGGGAATGCATTGTATGGGATGGGTTCATTCACTTATGAACCCTACAAGTTATCCTTGAATCTTGAAAACCGGAAGACTCCTCTAACAAAGCCCTTAATCGAAGAGCCTCCCACTTTGGAGTTAAAGCCATTGCCTTCGCATCTCAGGTATTAATTCCTTGGCCCTTGTTCTACCTTACTGGTTATTCTTTCCTCTTGTTTGACTAACATGTAGATAGAGTCCACATTGGAGGTGCTACAAAGGAGGAAAAGAGCAATTGGATGGACATTGGCGGATATTCGGGGCATAAGCCCCGCATTTTGCATATACAAGATTATTTTGGAGGAGGGTGCCAAAGACTCCGTTGAACATCAAAGAAGTCTTAATAAAGCAATACAAGAAGTGGTAAAGAAGGAGGTAATAAAGTGGTTGGATGCCGGGTTTGTTTACCCCATTTTCGATAGTTCATGGACCTCTATGGTGCAATGTGTCCCAAGGAAAGGGGGCATGACTGTGGTCACCAATGAAAAGAATGAATTGGTTCCTACAAGAATAGTGACTAGGTGGAGAGTGTGTATGGACTATTGCAAGCTCATCAAAGTCACAAGAAAATATCATTTCCCACTTCACTTTCTTGATCAAATGGTAGATAGGTTGGACGACTGTGTTTTCAATTGTTTCCTTGATGGGCATTCCGGCAACAATCAAATTCTTATTGCTCTAGAGGATCAAGAGAAAACTACTTTCACATGTCCTTATAGTGCTTTCTTATTCTCAAGGATGACATTTGGGTTATGTAATGCACCGACGACTTTTCAAAGTGTATGGTAGCAATCTTTACGGACATGGTGGAGGAAATTCTTGAGGTCTTCATGGATGACTTTTCTGTGGTTGGTAATTCTTTTGATGATTACTTGAACAATTTGGATAAATTCTTGGAAAGATGTGAAGAGACAAACTTGGTTTTGAATTGGGAGAAATGTCACTTCATGGTAGAGGAAGACATCGTCCTTGGACATAAAATTTCAAAGCATGGTATTGAGGTCGATAAGGCCAAAATTGAGGTGATTTGTAAACTTCCACCCCTACATCCACGAAGGGAGTAAGGTGTTTCTTGGGTCATGCAGGATTGTGATAAGTAGGGATTTTAACCGCTTATTTACTCTCTTTTACTTGTGTTTTAGCTAAAAAATGCTTAAAGGTATTCTCGAAAACTAAATAAATGTGCTTACTTGTAGGAATATTGGGAAATGAGAAGAAGAGGTCAAAATCAACTCAAAAAGGAGTCAAAAGTGAACAAGAACCAAAACCAAGCAAAAAAGCTAGTAGTGCAGCCGCAGAAGAGAGATTCAGAGACTGGTGTTTTGGCCAGCTCAAGGAGTGTGGACCGCACTGAAATTGTGTGGCCACAGAAGATCAAGTGCGGCCGCATACATTATTATGCGGTCCGCAGGATTGAAGATTCAGAGAGCTGGAAAGTAAAGGAGTGCAAACCACAACACTTTTATGCGGCCACATAATCCTAAGTGCGACCACAACCACTTTTACGTGAATCGCAGAAGCCTGAAGTGCCAAGCCTAAACTACCTAGAATGCAGACCGCATCACTTTTGTGCAGCCACAGAAACCCATTGTGCAGATCACACCAGAATTATACGGCTGCAAGACCTTTGCAGGGGCATTTTTGTTAGATATTTTCAGCTTAGTATAAATAGACATTTTTTTCATTTTTAGGTTAAGTTTAGTTTGCAGAGATGCACTTGAGCGGTGTTCTTTACTTTGAGTAATTTTTTACTAGATTGACTTCTTAACACTAGATTTCCTTTGTTTAATCAATTATTATACATCCTCTCTTAGTTTCTTCTTGTATTTCTTTATTTTTCATGAGTAGCTAAATCTTTAAATAGGGTTGTGGCTCAGCCCTAGTGTGGGTACTTAATGAGTAATTAATTTTATGGCTTGTTTGTCATTGGATTAGTGACATTTAGTCTTGTTTATGCTTATATCCTAGAATTAATGGTTGCAAACATTTATTCATGCCTATTTGACCTAGCCTTTGCTTGAGAAAGAGAGACTAGGTTTAGGAAAAACATGGCTAAAAAGGAATTGGGGTGACTCAAGAAATTGATAGCCACAATTAAAGGGTCAAATCTAGAGATAGCAAGACCCGACTTGAGCATATATCACTTGATTTGTACAAATAACCATTTGGGCTTGAGAAAGCCAAATTGGGCAAAGTCACTCAAATTACCGAGAGGTATAGAGTGAGCAGTTGTGTGTAATTGCTATATTACGATCCCGGTTGATCAAACTAGCTCTATAATTTATAACCTGTTTGGTACGCACCTAGGTGGAAGTCACGGCCCTAGATTCCTTTATCATTTGAATAACAACCAAAACCAAAAACATTGTCTTCTAGTGTATTAATTGCAATCATTAGCTAAAAGTAGAAATAGAAATAACCAATGAGTATGTGGAAGTGCAATCAAAGGCATATCATACATTACTCTAGTTATATACCTAATCCCAAATTTTAACTCCTTGTGGATTCGACCCCGGTCTTTTTTAGGATTTATTATTACTTCGACCGCCTCACTACCTAATTGTGGTGTGAGTTTGTGCGAGATCATTTTTTGGCACCCTTGTCGGGGAGTTAAACGGATTTAGCTATATATCTAGGTTTTTGTGTGCTTTGTCTTCTTTTCCTTCTAAGTTACTAATTTTGTGTTTGAATTGATTTTAGGTACAAAAACTGGCTCTTAACAACGAGCCCATTAGAAATGTGCCATAAGGGGAGGATGTGGATGATGATGCAATGGATGAGGTTCCTCTTGAACCTCAAGGTAATAGACGAGGCCGCCTACCTCATGATAATTTGCTCCCCCCCACCAAGAGTGGAAACCCACAGACAGTTGCCTAACGAGGGTTATGCAAGTGCTATAGTCTTGCCCCATATTAGGGCGGGCAACTTCCAAATCACCAATGTGATGCTTACACTAATTGAGCAATAGGGTTTCTTGACTGGGGCTCCGAGTCAAAATTCCTACAAGCATCTCAAGGGGTTCGTTGATACTTGTTGGGGGAGCAAGCAAACAAATGTTTCTGAGGACGCGATGAGGTTGAGGCTATTCCTTTTTCTCTATGGGGAAAAGCATTGGACTAGTTTGAGAGGTTGCCCAACTATTCCATCCATACTTGGGATGAGTTGGTAGAGCGTTCATTTCAAAATTCTTCTCTCTGGGACATATGGCTACGCTTTGGGATGAGATTCTTTCTTTCAAGCAAGAACATAATGAGCCGTTGCACGACATTTGGGAAAGATATTGTACCATGGTTAAAGAGTGCCTAGACAATAATATGACTGAGGCCATTATCTAATAGACCTTCTACGGGGGGATCAATACCACTAATCAATGTGTGGTTAACCAACTTGGGGGGGGGGGAACCTTATGAACAAGCCATATGCCGAAGCTTGTGAAATTCTTGATGAGATGGCAGATACCTCTTCGGTACGGCAAAGTAGAGTCAATGTTCCGAAAAGTGACCCTAATGTTATTCACCTACATAAGGAGCTACTTGACCATGGTCAAGCTATTTCTGAGTTGACAACTACCATGAACCAATTGGCCAACGCTTAGCTTCAACAAGTTCAAGGGCCTAAACAAGTGCATGCAATGGAAGGTGTGAATATGATGGTAAACAAAAGACGGCAACAAGGTCAAAAAATGTAAAGCTGTTCGGAGCAATTTTTGCAAGCTGAGAGTGGTTATGATCAAGGTGATTCATTCAATGAGAAAGACGAAGAAGTTAATATGTCAACAATTCTCAATGACATAATCAACAACAATGGAGGTCATAAGGGAACCAAGGTAATTGGAATAACCAAAACCACCAAGCCAATTGCAGTGGTGGCAGTTCTAATTAAAGCAATTAGAACAATCAACGAAATAAAGGCAATTGGGGTGGCAACAATCAAAGCAATAGGGGAGGAAATAACCAAGGAGGATGAGAACAACAACAACAACCAGGGGTCAAGTTTTCAAAGGCCTCTGATGTTCCACCAACCAAGCAATCTACCTCCCTATCCTTCTCAAGGCCCAAGCTCTTATTCCAATGAAATAGGTAGAACTGAAAACATATTTAAATAGATGATGGAGAAGAACACTGACTCTGATGCTCAAATAACCTCGCACAACACTTCTATTCAGAATTTGGAGGTTCAATTAGGCCAAATCTTACAAGCGTTGAACACTCGTCCTAAAGGGGAACTAACTAATGATAAGGTGGTAAACCCGAATGGTGGGAATAATATGGGATATGCTATGGTCCTGACTACTATAAGTGGAAAAGGCGGAAATGCAACCATCTCAAATCAAAGAAGGATTGTGGATGTAGATGTTGTGGTTCAAGAGGATGAAATCCCAAGCAATATGGTTCAAGCTAATGAAGAAGTGAGAATTGATATAGATGTCAGTGTGGTTCAAAGGCTTGCAAAGTAAAATAGTGAGAACCAATTCAAGGTGATTGTTCACACCGATCGTATTTGATGGGTACCAAGATGATTGTTCACACCAACCATGCGACCTTTGGTATTTGACGAGCAAGAAAGATTCTAAGGCAAGGTTGATATGGTGGGTGCTTCTTTTGCAAGAGTTTGATCTAGAGATTCAAGACTACAAGGGTACTGAGAATCAAGTGGCAGACCACTTGTCCCATTTGGAGGAGGGGAGGACAAATGATGGCCTTGAGATCAATTATTCCTTCCCCGACAATCAATTGTTAGCCATTTCAATGACCGGGATTCCATGGTTCACTGATTTGGCCAATTATCTTGTGAACGACATTGTACCGAATGAGTTCTCTTCAAATCAAAGGAAGAAGCTCAAACAGGATTGCTTGGACTATTATTGGGATGAGTTGTATCTTTTCTGGATATGTACCGATGGTGTGATTCGGTGATGTGTGCCGGAGAAGAAAAAATGAGAATTCTTGAGGCTTGCCACTCTTCACCGTATGGTGGTCACCATGGTAGAGCTAGAATGACTACAAAGGTTTTGACTTGTGGATTCTATTGACCTACCCTCTACAAGGGCGCTAGTGAGCTTGTCAAGAGTTGTGATGAGTGCCAAAGGGCCAGTGGGATTTCTAAGAAGAATGAGATTCCCCCTACCACCATTTTAAAGATTAATATCTTTGATGTTTGGGGTATTGATTTTATTGAACTGTTCGTGAGCTCTTGTAAAAATAGTTACATTTTGGTAGTTGTGGACTATGTGTCAAAATGGGTTGAAGCTGTGGCTTTACCCAACAACGAAGCTCGAAGTATGGTGGCATTCTTGAAAAATAATATCTTCACAAGGTTTGATACTCCGAGGGCCATTATTATTGATGGGGGTTCGCATTTTTGCAACAGAGCTTTTGGTACCTTGCTCATAAAGTATGGTGTCACTCATGGAGTCTCCACCCCCTACCACCCTTAAGCAAGCATATAGGTTGAAGTCTCCAATCGGAAGATCAAGAGTATTTTTTCAAAGACTGAATGCCAACCGAACAGATTGGTCAAGAAAATTTGATAATGTTTTTTGGTCCTATAGGATGGCCTATAAGACGCCGATTGGGATGTCTCCATATCGATTGGTGTTTGAGAGAGCGTGTAATCTTCCAGTAGAACTTGAGCATAAGGCCATGTGAGCGTTGAAAAAGTTGAACCTTGAGTTGGATGTCGCTGAAACCTAAGAGTGGAACATTTGAATGAGCTTGATGAATTCTGGTATCATGCCTTCAAAAGTTCATCCATTTACAAGGAGAAGATGAAGTACCTCGATGACAAGTATATACACAACAAGGAGTTCAAAGAAGGTGATCTGGTGCTATTGTTTAGTTCCCGGTTAAGGATGTTTCCGGGCAAGCTAAAATCAAAATGGGCTGGGCCCTTTGAAGTAGTAAATGTAACCCCCTCTGAGCTCTAGATATGAAAAATAAGAATAATGAGGTTTTTAGAGTCAATGGGCACCGGGTTAAATATTATCTTGGAAAGATTGATGATGGCCAAATTGTGGCAATTCTATGTTTCAAGTGATCAGTAATTTGCATCGTCCCGCGAGGTTAAATCAGGCGCTTCTTGGTAGGCAATCCATGTGTCTTTTTCTTTCTTTTGTTTTTATTCTTTAGATTAGATAGACTTTGTTTTATGCTAACCAGTTTTAAAGTGTATGCAGGAATGGGTGTGCATTGCAGGAACTGTGCATGAAAAATTTGCCTAAGTGTCAAAAAGCATAGTCTCTGAAGTTGGCCTATCAAAAATGCTTAAGGAATTGCAGCCACACACAATTTTGCGGTCCGCACTAATGTGCAGCCGCACTCATTTTGTTGTGGTCAACAACGAGACTTATCCACAAACAGGTAAGGATTGCAGAACGCATCAAAATTATGCAACCGCACTCAGTCAAAAACTTGGGGCCCATGGGTAAAAGTATAAACAGGACTTCTATCATCATTTTATAATTTTCGATCTCCTAATCCCTAAAGCTAAGCTTGCATAGTAAATTCCCCCATTTGTTCTCAATCTTCCCTCATTTTATCGACTTAGAGTCTCCCCTGCATATTCATTACTGGTATGTTAATTCCTTCATTAGATTCTTCGGTTTTTGGTTTGATTTGTTCTTAGATTTAGGGTTACTTTTGTGCCTAAAAATGTCAAAGTGTAGTTGTTTGTGATTAAATCATGTGGGTAGTATATTCAGTGTTAATTAGGGTTTGGGTAAGTATTTATCCATGCTTAATTGTGCACACAATGGCTAAATTGTGTAAAGATTGCATAAGCCTTAGGTCAATACCCGTAGAGTTTGGATTATGCATCTGTACACATTTTGTGCAATCCACGGTATAGGTTGTGCGTCCGCACTCAGTTTTGTGTGGTCCACGGACCTCAGAGTTAGGAAATATTTATGCTTGACTCATGAGGCCACAATCAAAATTGTGCGTTCCGCAATGAATTTCTACGGCCACACTCATTTTTAGGCGGTCCGTAGTGATGGAACTTTAGAGACCCTAGTTTGTTAGTGCTAATGCCTTCGCCAAGTTTAGGTAATGGTGTCCATAGAGGTTGTTCACTCTTGAGCGACATTTATTAATGATAGACCAGCACAAGCACAACCTCAATATCCTCAGGAAATTCCAGGAGTGGAAAGGCTTGAAATGGTTCACCAATAAAGTCCTAGATGCAAATAAATACCTGGTCAAGGAGTTCTATGCAAATGTTTCTCACATCAAATAGGGAACAAAGGTGACAAATGTGCGTTATCTAAAAATCCTCTTTGACTCCTGTGCACTGAACATATATGTGGGGTTTGAAAAAGTGGAGGCAGTGTATTATTTGGAGAAACTAGCCATGGGTGATGCAACTCGTCCGTGGTTGGCTGAGATTCTGGAATTCCCGGGGTCAACACCTCAGTGGCTTAGAGTAGTGGTTCCAATTGTCCGGGCCACCCTAAACTTTGAAGCAAAAGGGTGGCAAACGTTCATGTGTAGCCGCATTAACCCATGCCTCAATGAAAACATGTTCCCACTTCCCCATGCAGTTTTGGTGACTTCGGTTATGGCTGGGTATCCGGTAAATATTGGTGCCATCATATCCACAAACATCGCTCTATCTATCCAGAAGGGTGAAAGATCCTATCTATACCTAAACTTCCTCACTGAGTACTTCAAGGATCAAGAGGTGAAGTCGAAGCCTTATGATATAGATGTGAAGGCCAAGAAGCCTTTCTCCTGGTACCACCTTCAGAGAACTGACAACTCTAAATTTAAGGGAAAAGCTACTACCTCCACTGGCCAGTCTAAAGAAACAGTGGTAGTGGTTACTGAATCAGCTGTCGAACCTTTCACAGCAACCAGTACTTCCACCGGGACAACAGCCATGCCACCACCTTCATATGCTAAAACCACTTGCTTATACTGGATGATCAGTGCCTTTACTAGTGCCAACTTCCTCTACACACCCTTAGACTGCACTGCGAGTCTCAACAACTGGATGCAGGCAGCTACTACAAAGCTGACTGATATATCCAGTGCTGTTGCAACACAGTCCTCAGCTCCAACTGCCCTAGTAGAGCCACAAGTACCTCCTTCAGTGGAGGAAGCATTGAAGAAGATTATGCTCGACCAGAAGACTATCATGGCTAAGGTGGAGGCATAAGGGAAAGTCGTTGAGGATTTGGGCGAATAGGTAAAAAAGATGAGGAAGTCTCAGGCATCAAAGAAGTCGGTGCACAAGCTGAGAAATGAGATTGAGAAGATTACATCTACTGGTGACTTACCATTGGACTTGATCATGGAGACAACACCCCAACAGCACAGGCACCAACACCAGCACAGGCAAAACTAGTGGCAACATCCATCCAGTTGTAGGAGCTGGCTACCACTTCCCATACTGCTGAGAAAATGATCCAGATGCTCAGCAACCCAGTTGCCCCTCAACCGAGTGATGATGAGATATAACTTGAGGCTGAGGTGGTTGATGATCCTATGTAGACTGATACCACATAGGGAGTTCTCTTAAATCTCTATCATTTCCTTGTTCTTGTTTTTTAAGCATCGTGGACAATGCTTATTTTCATTTGGGGGGTGGTCTTTTTTTTTTAATTATTTGACATTTGGGCTGTAATAACTCTGATACTATTTTTCTTTTGTATGTGTATATTTTCTCCATTTGATGTAAATATTCATTTCCCTTATGTATATATTCATCTCCCTTATGTATATACTCATTTGACATTGGTCTTTATATTCTTTTATATCGTTTTCTGTAGTTTATTTCATAGCTTCTTTAGTTTGCTTTTCTTTAGTACTATAAATTCTCATTTACTTTAATAGCTTCTTTTTAATTTGCTAGCTTTTTTTACGTTTTGAGTGAACAATAAGCCTTTGGTTTTCTTAATACCATAGTTTTTTCCAAAGGTGGATTATGTGTGAACCGAGTGGCTCTTCTCAATGATGGATGGCGTGACAACCTTCTTAAGAGATTGAGTCTATTTTCTTTTATGTTTTGGAAAATATAGTAGTAATGAATAAAAGGAGTCTCAAGCATGCTTCACTTGGTACCAACACATTTATCTATGATCATATGGTTAAAACAAGTTGTTGGCTGAAAATAGCTCTAGTTGTGACTCTTTTTACTCTTGTGTTGACTTAAGCAATCATCGGGTGGTTCAAATCGAGCCATTTATGATTCTTAATCTTAGCTAGGATTGTTGTGGGCCCTCAACTCTGTTCTCTTTAGCAATCCAGAAGTGTGTGAGGTGAGATGTTTAGTTGCAAGTCTAAGTACATGTGCTAATGGTCTAGAACTTACCCCGAATATTTGTCTAGGCAACATTCTAAGTGTAGCTTGTCTTGAGAAATGACTATAGGCTCTCCTTGATCCAAATTGAAATTTGAAATCTTCCATAACCTACCAATGTGATATCCCTAGTCAACCCCTTTGAGTTGAAACCAATTTTCTTTCAATAACCACGTATCAAGACTTCATCCGTTTTGTAATGACCCTCTCTTGGCACCCGCTCTTTCCTTAGAATTGTTGAGAAAAAATAGCAAAAACATAAGTTTAGGGGAGAGAAAAGGAGATTGAAAGTGATTCAAGGTGCAAAGAAGAGAAAGGAATGAAGAAAAGGTAAGTCAAAGAAAAGAAAGGAAGAACCAAAAGAAAATGCCAAAAAGAAAGTGAATAAGGTGAAGAATTAAACAGAATCCAAAAAGAAAATAAGGAGGAAAAGCTGAAGTAAATAGAAAAGGAGAAAAATGAATGTCATGCTCAAGATATAGAAAAGAGTCGAGAAAGTATGAGCCGAAAAGAGAAAATGGAGTGCTTAAGGAAAGATGAAACCATTCTATTTCAACTAGTCCTACCTTGGTCCAAAAGCCTTCATTTCATCCCACAAAAGCCCTACATGATTTCAAGTTGACTGAGCTTACATTAGTGGTGATTTACATAAGGGGAAAGCTTATGGTACTCAAAGCCAGACTTGTGACATCCTTTTGAGAGGGATGAGAAAACTTTTCACAATCATTGCCTTGAGTGTTACATTATAAAGTGAGATTTGCTAATGGATAGTAGAAGAGGAGGAGTTTGGGATCCACAATAACCTACATGAAAGATAGAACTTCCTTGATGATTAGAGTCAACTCTTGATGCTCTAGTGTCACACTAGAACTATTGTGCTCTAATGGTAAATCATTGCATTGTTGATAATTCATTGTGGTTAATTGTTGGTCCAAATTGATGTGTAATTGATTCAACTTAGGCTAGCTGAAATATCCCTTTTTCTAGTGGAGGTGGAAATTTCCTTATTTGCTTGAGGACAAGCAAAATCTTAAGTTTGGGGAGTTGATAAGTTGGGATTTTGACCATTTATTTACTCTCTTTTACTTGCGTTTTAGCTCAAAAATGCTTAAAGGTATTCCCAAAAACTAACAAAATGTGCTTACTTTCCGGAATATTGGGAAACGAGTCAAAGAAGTCAAAATCAACTAAACAGGAGTCAAAAGTGAACAAGAACCAACACCGGGCAAAAAAGCTAGCAGTGCGGACCGCACAATTCTAGTGCCGCCGTAGAAGACAGATTCAGAGACTGGTGTTTTGGCCAGCTCAAGAAGTGCGAACCACACTAAAATTGTATGGCCACATTCATTATTATACGTTCTGCAGGATTAATGATTCAGAGAGCTGGAAAGTAAAGGAGTGCAGACCGCAACACTTTTGTATGGCCGCATAATCCTAAGTGCGGCCCACCCACTTGTATGCGGACCGCAAAAGCCTGAAGTGCCAAGCTATAACTCCTAAGACTGCGGACCGTAACACTTTGTGTTGCCACAGAAGCCCATTGTGCTGACCACACTAGAATTATGCGTCCGCACAACCTTCACAGGGGCATTTTTGTCATATATTTTCAACTTAGTATGAATCTAACTTTTTGTTATTTTTAGGTTATGTTTAGTTTGCACAGGTGCACTTGAGCGGTTTTCGTAACTTTGTACTATATTGACTTCTTAACACTATATTTCCTTTTTTTAACCAATTATTATGCATTCTCTCTTAATTTCTTTTTGTATTTCTTTGTTTTTCATGAGTAGCTAAATCTTTAACTAGGGTTGTGGCTCAACCCTAGTGTGGTACTTAATGGGTATTTAATTTTAGGTCTTGTTTGTGATTGGATTAGAGATATTTAGACTTGTTTATGCTTAAATCCTAGAATTAATGGTTGCAAATATTGATTCACGCCTATTTAGAGAGACTAGTTTTAGGAAAAACTTGGCTAACAAGGAATTGGGGTGAACTCAAGAAATTGATATCCACAATTAAAGGGTCAAATCTAGAGATAGTAAGACCCGACTTGAGCATATATCTCTTGATTTGTGCAAATACCCATTTGGGCTTGAGAAAGACAAATTGGGCAAAGTCACTCAAACTACCGAGAGGTATAGAGTGAGCAGTTGTGTGTGATTGCTATATTATGATCCCGATTGATCAAACTAGTCTATAGTTTACAACCTGTTTGGTACGCACCTAGGTGGAAGTCACGGCCCTAGATTCCTTTATCATAACCAAAACCAAAATTATTGTGTTTTAGTGTATTAATTTCAATCATTAGCTAAAACTAGAAATAAAAACAACCAATGAGTATGTGGAAGTGCAATATAAGGCACATCATATATTTACTCCATTTATATACCTAATCCCAAATTCTAACTCCCTGTGGATTTGACCCCGACTTGTGTTGGGATTTATTATTGTTTCGACCACCTCACTACCTAATTTTGGTGTGAGTTTGGGTGAGATCAGCTTTTGTCGCCATTTCATCAAGTATTTATCCAAAGTGGTGAACCCCTTGTGTAACCTTTTGGAGAAGGATGCCAAATTCTATTTTAATGAGGATTGCATGAAGGCATTTGAATTGCTCAAGTTCAAATTGACAACTATTCCTACTATCACCATACCGGAATAGAGCTCGCCTTTTGAGCTCATGTGTGATGCAAAGGATGTGGCAGTTGGAGTAGTTTTGAGGAAACAAATCAAAAAAAATCTTCCATCCGGTCTACTATGACATTAAGACCATGAGTGATGCCTAAGTCAATTAAAAATGACCAAAAAAGAGCTACTTGCTATTGTCTTTGCTATGGAGAAGTTCCCCCCGTACTTGATGGGTACAAAGGTAATTGTCCACACCGATCATGCGGTGCTTCGATACTTAATGAGCAAGAAGTATTTAAAGGAAACATTAATGTGGCAGGTGCTTCTATTGCGAGAATTTGATCTAGATATCCAAGACTGAAAATGTAGTGAAAATCATGTGGCGGAGCACTTGTCTTGATTGGAGGAGGAGGGGAGGTCATATGACGGCCTTGAGATCAATGATTCCTTACCCGACGAACAATTGCTAGCCTTCTCAATGACCGGGATGCTATGGTTCGCTGACTTAGCAAATTATCTTGTTAGTGTCATTGTACCGAAGGAGTTCTTGTCAAACCAAGGGAAGAAGCTCAAACGGGATTGGCTTGACTATTATTGGGATGAACCTTATCTCTTTCAAATTTGTACCAATGGTGTGATTCAAAAATGTGTGCCAGAGGAAGAATATGTTTAAATTCTAGAGGCTTGCCACTCTTCGCCATTTGGTGGTTACCATGGTGGAGGTAGAACGACGACAAGTGTTGAGTTGTGGATTCTTTTGGCCTACTCTCTACAAGGATGCTAGTGATTTAGTCAAGTGTTGTGATGAGTGTCAAAGGGCCGGTAGGATTTCTAAGAAGAATGAGATTCCCCTTACCACCATTTTAGAGATTGACATCTTTGATGTGTGGGGCATTAATTTCACGGGACCGTTCGTGAGCTCTTGTGGGAAAACCAACATTCTAGTCGCGGATGATTATGTATCTAAATAGGTTGAGGCCGTTTCTTTGCCCAAATATGAAGCAAGGATTGTGGTGGCATTTTTGAAGAAGAATATCTTTACAAGATTTGGTACTCCAAGGGCTATCATAAGTGATAGGGGTTCGCATTTTTACAACAAGGCCTTCGATACCTTACTCACAAAGTATGGTGTTACTCACAAAGTCTCGACCCCCTATCATCCTCAATTAAGTGAACAAGTAGAAGTATCCAAACCGGGAGATCAAGAGTATTTTGTCAAAGACAGTGAATGCCAACCGGACGGATTGGTCAAGAAAGCTTGATGATGCTCTTTGGTCTTATAGAATGGCTTATAAAACACCAATTGGGATGTTTCCGTATCGATTGGTGTTCGGGAAGGCTTGTCATATTCCAGTGGAACTTGAGCACAAGGCTATATGGGTATTGAAGAAGCTTAATCTTGAATGGGATATCGTCGCCAACTTAAGGGTGATACAGTTGAATGAGCTTGATGAGTTACGGTTCATCCTTATACAAAAAGAAGATGAAGTACCTCCATGACAAGTACATACGGAACAAGGACTTTAAAGAAGGTGATATTGTGTTATTGTTCAATTCTTGGTAACAAATGTTTCCGGGAAAGTTGAAGTCAAAATGGAATGGCCGGTTTGAAGTTGTTAGTGTGACACCATTCTGTGCGTTGGACTTGAAAAATAAGAATGATGAAGTGTTTAGAGTCAATAGGAACCAGGTGAAGCACTATCTTTGAAAATTTGATGATGGCCACGTTTTGGCGGTTCTTCATTTCAAGTGATTGGTAATTTACGCCGTGCTGCAACGTTAAATCAAGCGCTTCTTGGGAGGCAACCCATGTGTCTTTTTCTTTATCTTTATCTTTTTCTTCTTTTTTAGATAGGGTCTATTTTGTGCTAACCAGTTTTGAAGTGTATGCTGGAATGAGTGTGCTTTGCAGGGACTGTGCCTATCAAAAATTGGCTAAGTGTTGAAAAAGTGTGGACCACATATTAATTGTATGGACCGCACAATTTTAACAGCAACAACAGAAATCAATCTGCGGCTACACATTTTTATGTGCGTTCACGCAACTGGAAGACAAAAATTACAAGCTCTCTGAGGTTGGTCTGTCAAAATTCATAGCCTATATGCGGTTGCACCAAAATTCTGCAGCCCGTACAAATTTGGCGGACCACAGAGTTTCAGCGAAGTCCAGGTAAAGAGTACGGACCGCACTCAAAATTGTGCAGCCGCGCTCAGCTTATGTTTTGGGTGACTTGGTCAACCTATAAATAGAGCATCGGTGCACTATTCACAACTTTACACAGTCTGAGTCTTGAAACCTAAGTAAGCACAGTGCACATCCAATTAGTTCACAATTCTCATTCATTTCAATTAGTGTAGATTCTTACTTGCATCCTTTATCACTGGTATGTTTATTGCATCTTTAGATTTTTCAATTTCTCTTAGCTTTTATTCTTCTGTGGTAGACTTATTTTTAGACCTAAAATATCATATGTTAGTTATGTGAGCTTAAAATCATGTGGGAAATATCATATGTGTTCATTGGGGACTGTCTAGATCATTAATCATGTTTAATTGCGAATACCATATCTCAATTGTGTAAAAAATTGCAAAATATAAAGTCAGTGGTGAGTGATTTCAAATTGTGCAGCCGGACAATAATTGTGCGATCTGCAGATCTTAGAATAAGGAAAACGTGTTGAATGAAAAGTGCGTACCGCACTCCAAATAGTGCGTTCCACAGAAAAGTGTACGAGACCGCACTGTTGAAAGATCAGAGAACCAGTAGTCTGAACCTTGGATTGTGCTGCCACACTCAAAATTGTGCGGTTCACACATCAAGATTTGCGAGCGCACTTTGAAATTATGCGGTCCGCACATGACTGAGGCCGCACTCATTTTTGTGTGGTTCGTATTGTCTCTCCTACAGCCTATTTTCTTGCAATTGTAATGTAACTAGTTCAACTATTTTGAACTCCAACTAACTTATGTACCTTGTATTGCAAACAATGGTTCGATGACGAGGTTGAGGTGACACTTCTAAAGGGGGGGTGGACCCTCCCGACGCCGAGGCAGGGGCAACCTCCCACTCTCTTTCCAAAGAGCAATAAACAAGAAGGCAGCTGCTAATAGAGTCCCTGAACCCTCATACTCAAGTGAGTATCTCCACTCTAAGGAAGCTTCATAGGTTAACTCTGTGCAAGCACAAACCGATGCCCAATCTCAACCCAAACAAGTTCCAAGTAGACTACAATTGAGAGATGAATCTTCCTCCTCTACTAGTTCTTCTGAGGGTTCAGAAGAGAGTAGCCAAGATTCTGAGCCCTCTTCCTCACATGTCCCCCAATGCCTATACTCATTGATGATGATGATGCTCCTGATGACAGTAGAGGGGGTGATAATAGAGTGCGCGACCTATAGAGGTCAAAGAAGAAGGACATATGGGAGGATAGGTTTGTGAGCTTGATTGCCTTCAATAGATTCAGAGAATGGTGGCCCCAGAGATCACTCACACTTGAGAGGCAATTCTTAGTGAAAGATTTGGATAAATATAATCCAAATGTCCTTCGGTAGTTCATGGAGTGCTAGGGGGATGGGGTTCACCCAGAGTATCATAGATGCCAATGAGCACTTGGTACCTGAATGTTATGCCAATGTAGCACACATCAATAAAGGTACCAAAGTGACTAAAGTGAGGAATTTGAAGGTTAAATTTGATCATTTCACTCTGAACTTGTACATGGGATTTGAGGAGGTAGAAGCAGTCCAGTATATGCAGAAGATTGGTATGGGTGATGCAGCTCGCCCTTGGCTAGCAGAGATCATGGCAGCTCTAGAACCACCACCACCGTGGATCACAGGGGGAGTTTCCATAGCACGGGCCACCCTAAATTTTGAAGCAAAAAGGTGGTAAACTTTTGTGTGTAACCAGATAGACCCAAGTAGGAAGGAGAACAATCTGCCATTTTCTCGTGCAATTCTGCTAGCATCTATCATGGTAGGGTACCCAATCAATATAGGTGCGATACCAACAAGTCAGTGGTTGTCCAAAAAGGTAAAATCTCCTATCTATATCCAAATACCCTAACTGAATACTTTAAGGATGTTAATATGGAGCCGAGGAGATTTGATACACCGGGGAACCCAAAGTTCAAGGGTAAAGCAACTACCACCGGTGGCCAGTCTGATGAGCCAATAGTGGTGGTTACAGATTCAGGTGTTGCGCCTTCTACAACTGACATACCTTCCACAACAGTTGGTCCTTCCACCGAGATAACTGACATGCTACCACATCCATCTTCTAGACCATCTGTATCAGTATCAGCGCCTACCTCATCCACATATCCACTCACTGCGCTGCGAGTCTCCCAGACATTAGTGAGTCTCAAAAACTGGATGCAGACAACTACTTCAAAGGTGTCTGACATATCCAGTGTTGTTGCAACATAGTCTTTTACCCCAGCAGCATCACAGGTACCTCCGTCAGTAGGGGAAATATTGTGAAAGATCCTGGAAAATCATAAGACCATTATGGATACTTTGGTGGCACATGGGGCACTCATTGAGAAGTTGGGAAAACAAGTGAAGAAGATGTAGAAATCTCAAGCTTCGAATAAATCAATGGATAAATTGACAAAAGAAGTGGCCAATATAGCATCCGCTGGAGATATACCACTTGATTTGCTGATGGAGTCAGCACTAGCAGCACCATTAGTACATGAGGCATCAGAGGTAGGAGCTGGCCAGTTTGAGGAGCCAGACTTTACTGCTCACACTACTGAGGAGATGTTGCAGATGTTCTCAAACCTTGTTATCCCCCGACCGGAGGTTGATGAGATCTAGTTGGCAGAACCCGAGGATACTGATGACTGATAATTAGGGATTTTGACGCACTTTATACTCTTTCTGTCTTATGCTTTGATCAAATATTCATACAAAATAATCCCAAAAGGCTCGCAAGTTGTGCTTGATTGCATATTTGATCAACAAAGTGACAAAATGTCAAAGATCGGCTCAAAAGGAGTGAAACTTGCACAAGTGACAAAGACAAGGCATGCTCAGGCAAAATAGGCCCAGTTCGGCCGCACTACACTTTGTGCGGTTCACACTGTGGATTCAGAGAGCTGGTATTTCAGGCATTAAGGCAGTGCGTCCGTACTAGGTTTTGTGCGGTCTGCACTGAAGGCAATGCGGCCGCACTACCATTCTGTGCGGTCCACAGAGCCAAGGTTCATAGAAGATGAAGAATGAAGTTTTAAAGCCTGTGTGGTCCGTAGTCCGTTCTTTATGGACTGCATTAGAAGCCTTCGTGGTCATAGTCCATTTTGTGCGGTCCGCGGAGCCCTAGTTCAGAGAGCAAAAATTTTGAAGTCAAGAGCCTAGTACGGACCGCGGTCCATTTTGTGCGGTCCGCACTAACCCCGCAGGGGCAATTTTGTCTAGATTTTTCAGCTTAGTATAAATAGATTCTTTTTCCATTTTTAGGGTATCAGATATTGTATTACATTAGCTGCGCTCGTGGGTCAACTTTTCTTAGCCATTTTGGGCATTTTTACTTAGTTTTCATCATTGAATCTCTGTATTTAGCTTAGCAATTAATTAATATGTGTTTATCTTCTTCTATTTCTTGTTTTTCTCTTTTGAATATGAGTAGCTAGACCCCATAGCTAGGGTTGCTCAACCCTAGTATGGGTAATTGATGGGTCTTGCATTTTAGGGCTAAATTAACTATGGGTGTTTGATATTTGGGTCAATTTCATGGTTAAATTGTTGAATTAGTGGTTGAAAATACTAGTTTGTGTTTAGTTGACTAGGGTTCTTCTTGAGAAAGAGAGCCTAAGTCTCCGAAATTGATCCAACAAGGAATTGGGGCGTACTCAAAAGATTGATAGCTCCAATTAAAGGGTTAAACCTCGAGAGAGTAATACTTGACTTGAACCCTAGTTGCTTGGACAAATTTGCATAACCAATTGATCTTGAAAGAGTCAATTGGGCAAAAATCACTCGAACCACCGAGAGGTGCAGAGTAGGTAAATTAGTGCAACGGTTATACCATATTCCCCAAATATGTGAAAAATGCCTTAGACTCAAGTACCCGTCAATTGACCACCTAGGCGGAAGTCACTACCCTAGTGCCCTTTAAACCATTAGATACAACTTGCAATATTTAACTCTTAGCTTAATTTATAATTTGTAGTTTATTAAAAGTAGAATTATAAAAAAAACCCAAAAATGATGAGAAGTGCAATTTGGAATGCATATGCAATCCTAAACTAAATTGATACTCGATTCCAATTCTAGCTATCTGTGGATATCGATCTCGACCCAAAAATCGAGTAAAAGCTATTGCAACCCTCTCTTGCTACTTATTAGTAGTGCAGAGTTGGCAGCGATCACTCTTTGGTGCCGTTGTCGGGGAGCTAACGGTTTTGGCTATCTATTTAGTTAGTTTTTTTGTATTGTTCTTCTTTCCTTCTTTGTTACTAATTTGTCTGTGTGAATACTTTAGGTACAAAATGGCCTTAAATGCTAATGAACCTCTTGAAAACATGCTTGCGAGGGAGAAAGTTGATGATATTGGAGAGGAAGAGGTGCCTCTTGTACCTCCTGGACCACGAAGAGGCCATCAGGACAATGCTAATGAAAATGTCCCAAACCCTCCTCCGCCACCTCCAAGAGCAATTTCTCGGGTGCTACCGAACGAAGGCTATGCAAGTGCTATTGTTCCACCCAGAATCCGGGCGGGCAATTTTCAAATAACCAATGTGATGTTGACCTTACTTGAGCAACATGTGTATTTGACGGGCGCTGTGTCCGAGGATTCTCTTAGATTGAGACTTTTACCATTCTCACATCGGGGAAAAGCATTGGATTGGCTCGAGAGACTTCCGAACCGTTCCATCACAACTTGGGATCAATTGGCAGATAAGTTTATTGATAAATTTTTCTCACCCGGGCACATGACGGCACTTCGAGATATTGGCCTTCAAGTAAGAGCCCACGGAACCTTTGCATGAGATTTGGGAACGTTATAGAATGATAGTGAAGGAGTGCCCCAATAATGACATGACGGAGAATATGTTGCAACAAACTTTCTACCGGAGCATCAATACTACAAATCAATGCATACTGAATCAACTTGTTGGGGGTAATTTTATGAAGTTGATGTATGATGAAGCTTGTGCCGTTATTGATGAGATGACGGATACGTCCTCCACATGGCTAAGTAGAGCCAATATTCCTTAAGGTGACCCTACGGTTATTCATTTGCATAAGGAATTACATGAGCATGGGCAAGATATAGCAAAGTCGACAACTACTATGAACCAATTGGCTAAGGCACAGTTGCAACAAGTCCAAATTCCTCACCAAGTGAATGACATGGAGGGTGTTAATATGCTTGTCAACAAGAGAAGGAAAAGAAGACAATAAAACCAAGGAAATTCTGAGCAATTTGATAATAATTGTGATGGGTTTCAAAATGATGGCTATGATGAGCAAAATGAAGAGGTTCAATATGTGAATAACTATCAAGGCCAATGGGGCAACTCTTCCAACCAACAACAGTGGCGACCCCAGGGCAATTGGGGCAATCAACAACAAAACAGTTGTAATTGGGGAAACAACAATCAGAACAACAACTGGGGCATTCAGAACAAAAATCAAGGCAACCAAGGGAATTGGAATGGTAATAATAACAATTGGGGAAACAATAACAATCAAGGTGGATGGAACAATGGGAACCAAGGAAACCGGGGGAAAGGCTTTCAAAGGCCCCCAATGTACCAACAACCGAATAATCCACCCCCTTTCCCTTCTCAAGGTCCTATTTCTTCGAGTAATGATATGGGTAGAATTGAAATGATGTTCAAACAAATTATAAATAGGAATGCGGATTTGGATGCACAATTGGCTTCCACAATACCTCTATCTGAAACTTGGAGGTGCAATTAGGCCAAATCTCTCAGTCGTTGAATGCTCGCCCGAAGGGTGCTCAACCAAGTGATATGGTAGTGAAACCAAATGGTGGGAACAATCATGTCATGCCGGTTATAACAAGAAGTGGGAGAGGCGGTGATGTGAGTGCCTCAAAACAAAAGCAAGTGGTTGATAATGATGTTGAGTTGCAAGAAGATGAAGCTCCTTTGGTAGTTGAAGATTTGGTTGATAACAATATGAACAATGAAGTGAGGATTGACATTAATGAGGCTGAGGTGGAAACTCAAGATGCCGTGAACCCGTCTAGGGAACACGTGATTGACATGCCGGAGCTAGTTGTGCCAAAAGCCAAGGCTCCTTTGCCAAGGCCACCTCCACCTTATCCTCAAAGTCTCACAAAGTAGAGAAATGATAATCAATTCAAAAAGTTCATTGATATGATGAAGAGCTTGTCCATTAATGTGCCTTTGGTGGAGGCTCTTGAACAAATGCCGGGCTATGCAAAGTTCATGAAAAACTTGGTCACAAAGAAGCGTTCTATGGATTGTGAAACTATAAAGATGACTCACCAAGTTAGTGCTATATTGCATTCAATGGCCCCGAAGCTAGAGGATCCCGGTGCTTTCACCATTCCTTGCACCATTAGGAGTGCGGATTTTGCCAAGGCTTTATGTGATCTAGGGGCGAGTATCAACTTGATACCTTACTCAATTTTCAAGACTTTGGGCATTGGGCCACCTAGACCAACTTCCATGAGATTACAAATGGCGAATAGATCAATGAAGCAACATTTGGGTATGATGTGCTTGTTCGGGTGGAAAAATTTATCTTGCCAGCTGACTTTGTGATTTTGGATTATGAAGTAGACTATGAAGTTCCTATCATTTTGGGCAGACCTTTCCTAGCTACGGGGAAGGCATTGGTAGAGATGGAAGCAGGGGAACTCACCTTGCGGGTGGGTGATGAAAAGGTTATTTTTCATGGTGCAAGTCTATGAAGCAACCCAATAGCACCAAGGTGTGCTCATTTGTAGACCTTGTCACAGCTATGATTGTGGATGACACCAGTGTTATGATCAATTTGGAGGATCCCCTTGAGTCCGTGCTATTAGATCTTGATGTCAATGATGATGCAACTGGAGTGGAGTGTGTGAATCCTTACATGGGATGGGCGCTTATTCCTATGAGCATAGAAAATTGTCTTTGGATGTTGAAAATCGAAAAACTCTACCAACCAAACCATCAATTGAGGAGTCACCGGTGTTGGAGTTGAAACCACTTCCTCTATACCTCAGGTATTAATTCTTAGGCTCTAGTTCTAATTTACTAGTTATTCTTTCCTCGTGTCTTACTAACTTGCAGGAAGATGCCACTTTGGCGGTTCTCAAAAAGAGGAAGAGTGCAATTGGATGGACTTTGCCGATATTCGGGGGATAAGCCCCACATTCTATATGCACAAAATCATTTTGGAGGAGGATGCCAAACCCTCCTTGGAACATCAAAGAAGATTGAATGAAGCAATACAAGAGGTGGTGAATAAAGAACTGATAAAGTGGTTAGATGCTGGGGTTGTGTACCCTATTTCCGATAGCTCATGGACTTCTCCGGTGCAACATGTGACGAAGAAGGGTGGTATGGCTGTGGTGATAAATGACGACAATGAACTTATTCCCACTCAGACAGTTACCGGATTGAGGGTATGTATGGACTATCGGAAGCTGAACAAGGTGACCTGCAAGGATCATTTCCCATTTCCATTTCTTGACCAAATGCTTGATCGCCTTGTGAGGTGTGCCCTTTATTGATTTTTGGATGGATACTAGGGATATAATCAAATCAATCACTCCGTAAGATCAAGAGAAGACCGCCTTTACTTGTCCATATGGCACCTTTGCTTTCTCTCGGATGCCGTTCGGATTGTGCAATGCTCCGGTGACATTCCAATGATGCATGATGGTTATTTTCACCGATATAGTGGAAGATATTTTGGAGGTCTTTATGGATGATTTTAGGGTGGTTGGTGATACATTTGAAGAGTGTTTGGGAAAGTTGGATAGAGTTTTGGCCCGGTGTGAAGACACCAATCTTGTGCTAAATTGGGAAAAATGCCACTTCATTGTTGAAGAGGGCATAGTGTTGGGCCAAAAAATTTCAAAACGTGGGATTGAAGTTGACAAAGCCAAGATAGAGGTGATTTCAAGGCTTCCTCCCCCCACTTTTGTCAAGGGGGTGAGGAGTTTTCTTGGGCATGCAGTCTTTTAGCGGAGGTTTATAAAAGTTTTTTCAAAGGTGGTAAACCCCTTGTACAAGCTTCTAGAGAAGGATGCCAAGTTTGTGTTCGATAAGGGATCTATGCAAGTATTTGAGCTTCTAAAGCTTAAGTTGACCACTACCCCTATCATTACTGCACCAAATTGGAGCTTACCCTTTGAGCTCATGTGAGACGCAAGTGATGTTGCGGTTGGGGTTGTATTGGGTCAAAAAGTTAACAAAATATTTCATTTGGTGTACTAAGAAAGAAAGACCATGAATGAGGCTCAAAGGAACTACACGGTTTCCGAGAAAGAGTTATTAGCCATATGTATGCAATGGAAAAGTTTCCGCTGTATCTTATGGGGGCCAAAGTCATAGTGCACACTAATCATGCCGCCCTTAGGCACTTGATGACAAAGAAAGACTCCAAGGCATGGTTGATGCGATGGGTGTTACTACTCCAAGAGTTTGATCTAGAAATTGTGGACCGGAAAGGTAGTAAAAACCAAGTTGCGGACCATTTGTCCCGCTTGGAGGAGGAAGGAAGGCAATGTGATGGCCTAGAGATCAATGATGTATTTCCCGATGAGCAACTACTTTCTGTGTCGATGAGTGATATGCCATGGTTTGCGGACATTGCTAATTTCCTTGTGGCTGGCATCATCCCGTGCGAGCTCTCTTCTAACCAAAGGAAGAAGCTCAAATGGGATAGTCTGGACTTCTATTGGGACGAGCCATACTTGTTCAAGATTTGCACCGATGGAGTGATTCAGTGGTGTCTACCTGGGGAGGAGCAATTTAGCATCCTAGAGGCTTGTCATTCCTCCCCCTATACTGTCCATCATGGAGGGGCGAGGACGGCTTCAAAAGTTCTGAGTTGTGGTTATTCTTGGCCAACCTTGTTAAAAGATGCAAGTGATCTAGTAAAAAGTTGTGATCAGTGTCAACGAGTGGGTGGGATGTCCAAGAAAGATGAGATGACTCTACAAACCATTCTCAAAGTTGATATCTTTGATGTATGGGGTATCGATTTTATAGCCCTTTTGTAAGCTCGTATGGAAACACCTACATTCTTGTAGCGGTTGATTATGTCTCAAAATGGGTTGAGGTCGTGGCCTTGCCCAACTATGAAGCTAGGAGTGTGGTGCCATTTCTAAAGAAGAGCATTTTCACAAGGTTTGGTACGTCTCGGGCAATTATTAGTAGTGTGGATCACATTTTTGTAATAGAGCTTTTAATGCCTTGATTTCCAATTATGGTGTCACCCATAAAGTGTCTATCCCTTATCATCCTCAAGAAAGTGGCCAGGTTAAAGTGTCCAACAAGGAGATCAAGAGCATTTTGTCCAAAACTGTCAATGCTAATAGGACCGATTGGTCTAAAAAGTTAGATAATGCTCTATGGGCTTAGTGGATCGCTTACAAGACCCCAATTGGTATCTCACTGTACCGGTTAGTGTTTGGGAAAGCATGTCAGTTATCAGTGGAGTTGGAGCATAAGGCCATGTGGGCCTTAAAGAAGTTGAATCTTGAGTGGGACGTAGATGCCAATCTTCGGGTGGAGCAACTCAATGAGCTTGACGAATTTAGATTCCACGTCTACTCTAGTTCGTCCCTGTATAAGGATAAAATAAAATACCTTCACGACAAGTATACTCGAGGCAAAGAGTTCAAGGTGGGGGATTTGGTGCTCTTATTCAACTCTCGCCTAAGGTTGTTCCCGGGAAAGCTCAAGTCAAAATGGAGCGGGCCGTTTGAAGTAGTGTGTGTGACCCCATTTGGTGCTATTGATTTAAACAAAAAAAATGGTGAAGTTTTTAGAGTGAATGGGCATAGAGTCAAGCATTATTTGGGAAGTTTGATGATATCCGTATGGTGGCTCTTGTGCATTTCAAATAATTGGTTGGTAATATGCGTCATGCCGTGATGTTAAATCAGGTTCTTCTTGGGAGGCAACCTATGTGTTTTTCATTCTTTGTTTTATTTGATTTTCATTGTAGTGTAGGATGGATTTTTGGATTAACTGGTTGTGAGATGTTACAGGATTGAGTTGATTCAGTGCAGTGTAAGGCCCCGTAAAAAAAATCTTGTGCTCAAAACCTAGTAGCTCGTAGTGCCAAGGTCCGAATATGTGTCGCCGCGATTCGGACCCTTTTTACTTATTTTGCACTTAAAAATCAAAAGAATCAATTTTCCAGAAAATTTCCATTTTGCGGTCCAGAATGCGGTCGCAGATTAGCTATGCGGACCGCATTTCTGCCGCAGAGTGAAGCAGACGATTTCCAAAATTGATGTTGAAAATGCGGTCCTATATGCGATCGCATAATCAATATGTGGACCGCATAATAGGAATGCGGACCACATTCCTGTCGCAGACCCAGGCAGACCTTCAGAATTTTGGGGGCATTTTTGCGGTCCAATATGCGGACCGCATTTCGATTCTGTGATCGCAGAATGCGACCGCAGATTTTGCTCGGGCTTCTATTTTTATAAATTTTAAAACCCGAACCCTTTTTAATAAAATGCCTCAAACTCCTCATTTTTAACGATCTTGCTGAACAAATTAAGAGAGAGGAAGAGAGGGTCTTGAGAGAGAAAGTCATCTTCTCCAAAATTTGGTTCTTCAAAACCATCCGAGCCGGGGAATTTCAAGCTTATCTTCATGCCCCCTTTCCTTACAGGTAAAATCCCTAACTTTTCCCATTGAATTTCTGGTTTAAACTAAGAGGGGGAGTCTCATGCATTAGTCCTTGAAATAATGGTTTAAATCATTCATGCATGTCTATTAAAACCTAAAATCTAGTAAGAGGAATTGGGTAGGGGTAAAGGAGTGTTCAAAGAGGGGTTGATAACCTAAATGAGTTTGAGTAGCAATTGTGAACTTCAATTCTAAGTTATGTGTATTAATTTGTGCACTATATTGACGTTGCTAGATTTTTGGTGAATTGGATGTAGGAATTAGAAAGGAATTCAGCTTCAGGTATGTATGCCTAACTTTAACCTTTGTAAAATCGCCTTGCTTGGTGTTCAATACTTGGTATGAGATATCTTCGTGGATTTGGTTGAGGAGTTAAACTCTTGTGAGCAGTATGTATTTACTTGTGTGAACCATTTGCAAATTTATGTAAATTTTGGTGCCTTATGTGTTGTTGGTTAAGACATCCGTTATGATTGCGCAAGTAAATGGCAATAAACTAAGTTGTGATTGCGAATGTGTTATGTGGCAAGGACTGTGGGATAAATGATAGAGAGGAATCGTAATTTGGTGAAATTGAAATAACTGCGATAACATCCCTTGTGGTTAGTCGTGGAAAACTATTGTTGTGATCTAAATGGTATAACAGGTTGTTGAAAAAGATGGAAATGGTATGGATAGTCACCTAAACCTTTTGTGAGTTGTGTTGTGTTGTTATTGGGTTTTGTGGTTGTTATTCTTAAAACTTGTTGTGGTTATCCATGTAAATTATGATTGTTGTAGTATTGTTTGTGAATAGTGATTGCTCGGTGGGATCGGGTTGCGTGCCGCAACACGAAGTAATAAGGTGTGGGTTGTGGTGATAAGGGTGTGCGAGGTATAAGGGTGGCCGAGGTAATAAGGGTGGAAAGTGATCGGTATCACTATTGAAATGAAATATGAGAACGTTGTGAAATTGAAAATATGGAAATGATGATGGGGAAAGGAGAGTTTGTTAACTTATTGCCTTGATTGTTTTCCTTGTGTGTACTCAATTGTTGCTTCCTTCTATTGTTTATTACTTGTGTATGGCTTGAGGTTACTCAGGGTAAGGTTTGTTATACATACCAGTACAATTCAAATGTACTGACGTCCCTTTTTTCCGGGGGCGCTACATTCATGTTATGATTGTAGGTAGATCTGCAGCAGGTACTTCAGCCCAACGATCGTAGTTTCCCCTTCGTCTCCTATCAGCTTTTGGTGAGCCCCTTTCCTCTCGGGGCTCTGCGTGGCTCAGGCCGCTTGCTTTCGGAGTTTTATTTTGATTTTGTGTAAGGTATAGCCGGAGCCTTGTTACCGGCAAATACTGTATTATCCTTTTGTACTTTTAGAGGCTCCATAGACAATGAGTGTGTGTTAGAAGCTTATGTATATCCATGTTTTGTTTGTTGGGCAACAAATTGGTAATTTCACTAATTATTATATATGTATGTATGTTTTGCGGAAAAGAAAAAGTGTTCTAAATTAATGATATGGCTAGTTCTTGGAATATCGAGTAAGGAAAACATGGGGTATCACGTGGGTTAGGAGAGGTACCCAGGTCCGCTTGACTGGGGCTGCCCGATCGGGTACCGGTCATGTCCCACGAATTTGGGGCATGACATACAGGACATAATTGACAAAATGCACAGGTCTCTGAAGTTTCTAGTGCGGCCGCACTACCATTTTGTGCGGACCGCACTGGTGAGGGTAAAGTGAAGCCTTTCTGAAGTTTGCTAGTGCAGCGGCACTACATTTTGTGCGGTACGCACTGGACCTCTGCGGCCGAAGTCCATTTTGTGCGGACCGCAGAGTGTTGCCTTCTCAAACTTGAACAAAACGGACCGCGGTCCGCACTGGTAGGTGAGAATGGGCCCTAGGGGCTTTTCTATAAATAGTCTCTGAGGGCCTACTTTTACCCTTTTCGAAACTATGATTCTCAGAAGCTCATAAACACTGTTCATCCTTGTTTCTACTCGTAATTAACTGCTCATTCTTCATTTCATCTCATAACTGGTAACATTATAATCCTCTTTACTTGTTTAATTTGGTTTAAATTGTTGTTTTTGTTATTTTCCTTCCTTCTCTTTTCTTATTTTCTTTCATAGACCAAATTAGGGTAGTTAATCTTCTAATTAGGCTGGACTTGATTAGTGAATACAATGGGTAACATGTAGGAACATGCATTAGGGACAAAGTTGAGCTTAGAATCATAAATCTTGAAACCCTAATTTAGTGCCAAAACTGGGCACGTAGTGCAGACCGAAATCGATTATGTGAGGTCTGCGGTGCCCAGTGCGGTCCGCAGTACCATTTTGTGCATACCGTACTGATGAACTTCTGGGAAACTAAAATTTGGGCAGTGCAGTCGCGCTACATTTTGTGCGGTCCGCACTCGCCCCTGTACGGTCGCACTACCATTTTGTGCAGTCCGCACTGCCAATATATAGAGGATGGGTTTCTGAACCTCACACCCGTGTAGACTGCGATTGATTTTGTGCGGTCTACACTGGCCCCTTTGCGGCTGCACACCATTTTGTGTGGTCTACACTAGGCTTTTTTTGCAACATGTCTGCAATAATTTCATTCTGTTCTGCAACACTGTTTTATATGAGACTACTGATACTAACAAGTTATTTGAATTGTAATTGTAGACAATGGTGATACAACGAGGAAAAGGCTCAAAACAACCGGGAAGATGTGAATCCTCCCAGGGGCAAGGGCAAGAAAATGATAAGACTCACTCCCCAAGTCCGGCAAAACAGAACGAACCAAAGGAAAATCATCAAAGTTGCAGACAGGGCCTGTGATCAGTTCGGGAGTGAGTTTGAGCCCTCCCGGGATATTTCTTCAGACTCCGTGCCAGAATATGTTGAAGACTGGCCGGAGAGATTCAGGAAAACAGACACTACTCCTCCACCATCACCCACTGCCCAAGCACCAACACATGTCTCTTCTGTGTCATCTAAGGGCACAACAGCAAGTAGTGGGGAATACTCCACCTCTCCCATAGCTTCTTTATCAAGAGAGGGTAGAGGAGGAGATGAGGAGAAAGTAGAGGGAGATGAGAAAGTGGCAGAAGGAGGATAGCCAAGGGTTGGGGTCTCGATATAACAAGGAAGCCGGAGGTTTGGCGAGATAGATTCGTGAGTGAGGTGGCATACCATAAATTTCGGGAGTGGTGGCCGGTGAGAAAGTTTATTCTTGAGAGGAGCTTCATTGATATAGAAATATTACCCCACAACCCCAATGTGCAAAGATAGTTTAGGACTAGAGTGGGATGGAAACATTTTCTAGGAGAGTGTGTGGATGCCAACGAACACATGTTCAAGGAGTTTTATTGCAATGTAGCCCACATCAAAAAGGGCTCCAAAGTGACCAAGGTTCGTAATCTGAAGGTGTTATTTGAAGGGAAGTACCTTAATGGATACCTTGGTTTCAATGAGGAGGAAGAGACCTTATACATGGCAAAGATGGTAATGGGTAAATAGGTTCGTCTATGGTTGCCACAATACCTGGCAATCCCAGGTATGACCCCAGACTGGTTGACTACAAGAGTCCGTATTATGAGATGGAGTCTGAACTTTGAAGCTCGGGGATGGGAGACTTTTTTTTGCAATTGGTTGGACCCTACCACCCATGACAACTCCTTATCTCTCCACCGAGATATGTTGGTTGCTTTTGTTATGGCAGGGTACCCCATAAATATGGGGAATGTGATGTCCCGAATTATCACTACAGGAGGTGTGGAGCATGACCGGAACTATCCTTTTCCCAGCACCCTCACTATGTACTTCCGGGACTTGAAGGTAGAAAATAGGCCCTTCGATGTAAAAGTCAAAGCGAAGGCCCCTTTCTCGTGGTACAGTATGCAGGGGGATGATAACCCCAAGAGCAAGAACTTCAAGGGTACAGCTATGACTACAATTGGCTAGTCTGAAGAGCCAGTTGTGGTAGTGGCTCCTGCTGAGCCGACCTCCACTTCCACAGATGTCCCTCCCGGTCCTTCCACATCCACAGCCACTCCTGCCGGCCCATTAACATCAGCAGGCCCGGAGATTCCATCTTCTCGGGACCATCCTATTACTGCTCACCGACTGAGCCAGGCACTTTTTAGCATAAACAAGTGGATGCAGACTGCTTCATCCAAGTTGTCTTCACTCACCATTGTGGTAGAGTCTCAGGCAGCACCTCCAGCCCCGCAGGTTCCACAGTCGATGGAGGATGCGCTCAAGGAGATACTTGACAACCAGAAGAAGATTCTCGACACTCAGGCAGCGCTCTCCAAGGTAGTTGATTCACATAGCAAGGATCTCAAGGAGCATGCGTGGGAGCACAAGAAGCTGAGGAAGACACGGGCCTCCAAAGAGTCCGTGAAGGAGTTGAGAGCAGATGTAGATAGACTGAAGGCAGATAACCTGCCTTTAGATTTATTGCTCCAGGACCCAGCCCCAGCAGTTCATCTAGAGCCGGAGCAGTCTCAGAGGCCTCCCGAAGGAAGGAGGATGATTCCTAGAGCTGATGATGCAAGTTGGCAAACCCACCAAAGACTTCCTCCAGTCAGCCACAGGATGTACCAGTTCTAGGCCCAGGTTCCAATAGTAGAGCAAAAGGCCACATGGGACCAGTCTGAGGTTCCCGAGCACACAGAGGACCTAGGGACCACACATGAGCCTATGCAGATAGACGGGCCTTAGGGAGTCTTCTATATCCTTTCCCTCTTATCTTTTGATGCTTTATTTAGACTAGTTGGCATTGGGGACAATGCCAGCTTTCATTTGAGGGGGTAGGCCCTAGTATTCATTTGGATGATTGTATATGTATTTGATATATTTTTATGTTTTCTTGATCATTTTATCTTTGGTATGCATATAATTTTGATATTTTGTTACATTTATTGCATTTTATCACTTTGGGTTTGTATATAAAGTTATATCACATTGTATATATTCATCCCATCCATTGTATATTCAAATTCTATCTTGTACATATTCATTCTATTTTCCGCAAATTTTTTTTTGTTTTTAGCTTTTTATTTGTGATTCATAGCTTTTCGTTTTTGAAGTTTGCAATAAGCCTTTGGTTTTCTTAATGCCACGGTTCTTTCCAAAGGTGGAGTGTTGTGTGAACCGGGTGGCTCTTCCCAATGATGGATGGCGTGATAACCTTCTTAAGGGTTTGAGTTCATTTTTGTTTTTGTTTTTAATAGTAGTAGTTAAGAGTGCCTCAAGCAAAGCTTCACTTGGGCCTAGCACATTTGCCTTCGATCTCATGGTCAAAACAAATTGTTGTGTTTAGGATGGTGAATGTCATGACCTTGAGACTCTTGTGTTGACTGATAATTGTCGCGCCCCTTTTTTCTCGCGAAATCGGGTTTATGAAATTTGGAGGGACAACTCGTTACTTTTAGGAATTGGGTTTACATTTTAAGAGTCGCCACCTAATGATGGGGTGCATTATGACACCAAAAGAGTTTGATTTGAATAACCAGAGATAGGATAAGGGCTTAAAATTATTCTAAGGGGAAGGTGTTAGGCACCCCTTAGAATCCACTAGTGTGGTAGGCACAAGTAACACATAGGCAAGTAAAGCTTCAAATAAGAGGGGATTTTCATACAATGGTCACAAATAAACAAAGTCTGAAAGAACTAAAGAGAGTTGATTTTCTTGGAAGAAATGGTTTTAAAATTTGGAAAAGAAGCAAGGTATCAAAGAAACAAAGGGAAGGGGGTCCTAGGTTTATAAATAATATGGATCACCCCGCACAACATCCGGTAATCACTCATTAGTGAGGGGCTACACGTGATGTTATCGCTTGGTCATCGTATCCATATCTACCATTTCCCACCCCGTTAAGGTTTTAAAGCGTGGAATGATCTCTTTTACTTATTCCATGCTATTACTCGCCCCAATCCTATTAGCCCCGGAGGTACTTGGGAATACTAATCCTAAGGGAGGAGATATTGGGCTTATTTGTGGTTTCAAAAGGTAAAATACTAAGGCGACAGGCAAAAACACATATAGCAAGTTTGGGGAAAGTATATAAACAAATAAAAGGCTCAAATACACCTCCTTTAAACAGAGAAGCACATAATTTAGCATGTCTTGCACGTACTGTTTAGAGTATGATTAAACTTAAAAGGTTGAGGCAGGCTGATTTATTACATAATTTAGATAAGAAGCCCGAATCAGGCCTACCTGCTGGTTGTAGATGATAAAAAAATCTGATTCAGTTTATAATTTTAGCCATAAGGCTTGCATAGGTGTTAGACGAGGATCCTATAGGCATGATATCTACTGATTTCAGAAACAATGAATTAAAAAGAATACATACTGATTTAAGAAAAGTTGTCAGTTATTAAATAAAGTCAAGTTTTAGCAAAAGATCATGAATTGTGCGACTGGTAATGCACCATTATTGCTTGTTTTAGACTTATAAGCGAGTGAAACGATTCAGACTTGATTAATAGCTCCTGTAGGCATGCTTTCAATGCGTTGTTAATTTTAAACACTCTTATAAACATAGTAAAAATGCAGAAACGCTATAAACATGATATCTAGGTACTGTATTTTATATGAACATGACATCTGTTTGCAGTTGGCTATTAAGACCTATAAGCATGATTGGCTAATGAAGAATGGATATGTAATAATCAGAAAGACCTTTAGGCATATTTTCTATATGCATATACAGTATTCAGATTTATAGACATAGTATATGTATGAGAGAATGCAAGATTCCTAGAGATATGGTATCTATATGAGAGAATGCAGGTTTCCTATAGACATGGTATCTATATATGAGAATGCAGAATTCAAAAACTCCTATAGGTAGGATATCTACATATGAGAGTGCAGAAATTCAGAAACTCCTATAAGAAGGATATCTACATATGAGAGTGCAGAAATTCAGAAACTCTTATAGGCAGGATATCTACATATGAGAGTGCAGAAAATCAGAAACTCCTATAGGCAGGATATCTACATATGAGAGTGCAGAAATTCAGAAAATCCTATAGGCAGGATATCTATATATAAGAGTGCAAAAAATTCAGAAACTCCTATAGGCAGGATATCTACATATGAGAGTGCAGAAAATTCAGAAACTCGTATAGGCAGAATATCTACCCATTTTGCATACATGGTTACCCTTCCCCTTTTCACTAGCCATCCCCGAAAGTTTTATTACAAAGTTATTACAGCCCAGAAAAAAAAGTAAAGTAAAGAAAATACATCAAAAATTAAAAATACAACCAAAGAAAGCCTATTAAGACTTCTTGTCTGAAGTATGAAATAAACCAACTCCAAGAGAACATATTTTAAAGCCTTTCCCCCATTTAGGGTGAGTCAAAGTTCCCTAAGAGTCTCATATAAACTCCGGGTAGTGCTTACACCTAAATGTATCACCAGATTAAGACATAGTGCAGTGTGGAAGGGCCAGCCCTCAAGTGTCAAAGTTCAGAGGCAACTCAAGATCCCAAGGCAAGGCTCACAAGAGGGGGGCAGAACTTAGGGACTAAGAGAGAGTGGAAGTGCAGAAGTAGAATTTTGAAAGGGGAAAGGGAAAAGGGAAACATCTTAAATGAGTACACATGAGCGTATAGGGAAATGAGGGAGTTGAAAGAGGCAAAAAAAGGCAGGCTGATGGGCATACCCAGCAATCAGATATGCTGGCGAACCCTTAGGCCTGTTAGAACATATTTTTTAGAGGTTAAGACCCCCATGGATCGAACTTAATTCATGGACAACAACTTACATTGCCATGCTTTAAGTCATAACTCAAAACACACAGGGGTAATAGGGAATGGGGGTTAATAATAAACAAACAGAAGGAAATCAGCATGACAATTTAAGTGCTGAGATATACAGAAACAACAAGTAAAAATGGACACACAAGCAATAAATACACATTGTTGTGGTGCTAAAAATTAAATCTGAACATACCAGTTTCAGAGAAACAAACAAAGAAAAAGCAGTAGGTCTTGTGAATAGGCCACAATGCAGACAAGAAGAGAATATTATTATGTGTGAGTATGAGTTCAGAAGGATTCTGAATTGTGTCTGTTGTGTGTTAAAGAGTCGTGCATTTATAGTGTTGAAAACTAGGTAAAAATAAGGTAAGAAAATAGTTAAAGAACTGATTGTCAATCAATTACACAATACTTCCCTTAATTAAGGGATTCAGATTCAAACGGGTAAAAACAACTTAAGGAAATAAATTGAAAAAGCACTTTGTCCACAACATGTAATTAGGGAAAAATACATAAAAGTTTATTTAAGGACAGGGTTTTGAAGTACACGGTTATACAAATAAGGTAAGAAAATCAATTAACAACTAGTAAAAAAATCTGGGATCTTGTAATTACTGACCCATGAATGAACCAAGTGCAAAAGCTGAGAAGGGCTTTAACTTAGAGAAAATCAGCAAACAATGGAAAGAAATCATTAAAACTTTTTTAGAAGGAAGTATGAACTAATCACAAATTTGAAAGCCACTTTAGATGGAAGTTCATCATTTATAAGGAGCATACGAACATGTTAAGCATGAAAGAAGATTGTCGTGTCATTGTAAAATCAGTAGAAAAATCCAGTGTAGAAGAGTTTAGCAAAAGTCGGAATCATATGAAAACAAGGATGTCCAAACTCAGTTCAGAGACATGAAGTTGGTCTGAAAGAGTTAGGGACTTTGAAATAAAATGCTATTTCAAACAAATCACATAACCAAACTTGGAAGAACCCCCAAATTCTAGGGTTTCTACCATTGATCAAGTACAAAGATGAGAAGGCAAGTGATCGAAATAGGCTCAGAGGTCTCAGAGAAGAACTGAAACCTCTTGCATGTTTCTTTCAGCAGAAGAAACTCATGAGAAAACAATGATAGCAAGTAACACACAGAACATTATAGAAGGGTTCAAAGAAAATAGAGTAGAAGAAGCTAATACGAAAGATGATGAAAAAAACTGATAAGAATAGTAAAATAAGCATGCTAAGAATTTTTAGAAAAAACTTAAACAGAGCTCAGTAGATGAAACTTAATAAGGGAACTTAAAAACTTACAACAACAACAACAAACCAGTATAAACCCACTTATTGGGGTCTAGGGAGGGTAGTGTGTACGCAGACCTTACCCCTACCCTGGGGTAGAGAGTCTGTTTCCAAATAGATCCCCGGCAACCTTCCCTCCAAGAACTTCCCACCTTGCTCTTGGGGAGACTCGAACTCACAACCTCTTGGTTGGAAGTGGAGGTTGCTTACCATCTGAGCAACCCATATTGTCTTAAGGGAACTTAAGAACTTATTAATGGAAAATATAGTAGGAGAAACACAAGAGAACACAGGAGAAAACAAAAATACAATAGAGAAGCATACGAGAACATAGTAGGAAAACTCAGTAGGAGAAGCATACAAGAACATGGTAGAAGAAAATACAAGAACATAGTAGAGGCAAATAGACACAAAAGAAAAAGAAAGAAAGTTAGAGAAACATTTAAATGCTTTTTCAGAAAACCCTAGATCGGAAAAGAAATGGATTTGAAAGTAGTTTTTTTTTTTTGAAAGAAAAGCCAGAGAAATCGTTTGAAAACTTAGGGCAAGCATAGATATATAACAGATCTAAAAGAATCAGAGAAAACCTCAAAGGGTTAGGGTTTCAAAAGAACCCTAATAGTGAGAAAGGCTTTGAAAGGTTGCCGGTCTAAATTGGAGAAGTCAAAATTAGGCTCGAGCAACCATGGTACGCCGGAATAAAATCGGAGATGTCCATGGAACTCGAATCGAACGAAACCTGGACCAAACCTCATCATGGTTAGGCCTTGAATCTTCAAAAATCAGGCGTGAGGGAGTCATGGGAGTCCATTGTAGGGCTTCCATAGCCTTGGAAGCCATGGATTTCGGTGGCTTTCAGGGCGGAAGTGGTGGCTAGGGTTTGAGAAGCTTTGGGAGAGTTTGAGAGAATGGAGGGTTCAGAGGTGGCTGGTAGGTGGAAAATGAGAATGGTTTGGGGTCATTTGGAATTAATTAAGGAATTGGGCTGGGGTTCAATTGGGTTTAATTGGGGTAGAATTTAGGCTACAATCGAAATAAAATCTGGCTAGATTTTAAATAGCCATTTCCCCCATTTAGTTTATAAAATTAGCAAATTGAATTCTGGAAATAAATTGAAAGTAATAAAAATGATTTATAACATATAATCATCAATTTAAAAATACTAGACTTAATTTTTATAAATAAAAATGCAATCAAATCATAAAGGAGGCTAATATTGTAATTATATGCAATTTAGCTTTTAAAAATACTAAACAAATTTGTAAAAACATGAAAAAATTATCTAAGCTATAGTTTAGCATAAATATAAGAATTAAACATGTGAATTACCAAAATGATAATTTTGAGAATACTTATTGGGATTTTCTTGATAAAATATGGCAATGAAATNATCAAATCATAAAGGAGGCTAATATTGTAATTATATGCAATTTAGCTTTTAAAAATACTAAACAAATTTGTAAAAAATAAGCAAAAATTATCTGCGCTATAGTTTAGCATAAATATGAGAGTTCAACAAGTGAATTACCAAAATTATAATTTTGGAAATACTTATTGGGTTTTTCTTGATAAAATAGGGCAATAAAATTAATTTTAAAATCTTTCAAAATTGCAAAAAATAATAGGACCTTGGGATATACTTATATACGCATATATATGTTGTTTTGAAAGGTATTTTGCATATGAAAATATATAGGGAATAATTGGGTATCAACAGCTGCCCCTCTTTACCCGGGAAGGATGAAAGAGTTGTCGGGTAAAGATATGATGGCTGATTTTGAACGAACAAAATAGTTTGAAGAGACTGACCGTGCTCTGGTTCGTGAGTTACCGACATATCCCTAGTTTTACAGGAATCGGGCCATATGTAGTTCGGGATCTGTCAGCAGAATATGCCAATGGAAACCTTTCAAGAAAGGACGCAATATTTAGGTTGGGATGAATGGTTAAGGTCCAATACGGCTGCGGGAACTAGAATGGAATCGCTCCTACCGGGATGGTCGTTTCTCGCTGGTTTACCTGAAAATAAACAATACAAGCGTATATTGTGCATAAATTCAAACATGATGCAAGTTCCCGTTGGACCATGAATGCTGTCTTTGGATGGTTAGGATGACGTCCTCTGACCATGACATCCTGGGCCATAAATCGTATAATAAAGGATTCGCAGGATATGAAATGATGCTCTCACGCTATGAGAATGATGCCTCCGAATCATGATGCCTTTGAATAATGATATGCAAAAGATTAAAGGGATCCTCTGGCCATGGCATGGTGTTCTAGGGCTATGAAAATGGTGCCTCTGAACAATGATGCCATTGGACAATTTGGAGATCTTTCAGCCCACGAGATGCAGTGTAAATAAAATGGCAATCTTTCAGCCATGCAAGTGTAGATGAAGTGGCAATCTTTCAGCCATACAAATGTGAATGAAGTGGTGGTATTTCAGCCGTGAAGGATGTAAAGTAAAGCGGCGATATTTTAGCCATGCAAGTGTAAATGAAGTGGCAGTATTTCAACCGTGTAGGATGTAAAGTTAAGTGGCGATCTTTCAACCATGCAAGTATGAATGAAGTGGCGTATTTTAGCCATGCAGAAAATGCAGATGGAGATAGTGCTTAGTCTTAGGAGGCAGAATGGTAGCCTTATGCAGTGCAGAAAATGCAGATGGAGATAGTGCTTAGTCTCGAAAGGCAGAATGGTAGCCGTATGCAATGCAGAAAATGCAGATGGAGACAGTGTTTAGTCTCGAAAGGCAGAATGGTAGCCTTATGCAAAAAAAATGCAGATAGAGACAGTGTTTAGTTTCGGAAGGCAGAATGGTAGCCTTATGCAATGCAAAAAATGCAAATGGAGATAGTGTTTAGTCTTAGAAGGCAGAATGGTAGTCTTATGCAATGCAGAAAAATAAAATGAAGCGCCAGATGGTAATAGAGTTTCTTAGCTGATAACAAGCTTTGATGTTGAGATCGCTGGGGATATTGTGATACAGGGGATATCACTAGTGTGTGTGGATGGAAAATACCAGAGATGTGTGGAAATTCATGAATCAATGTCTTGTCTTGTGGGTGTATAGTATATCATACTCTTTCTCAATCCAAATGCCTGCATCCAAAGAAAAATTGTGAGTTTTTTAAATGGGAGGTTAGTTTGTATTCTTGCTGGCCTTGCTTGACTTGTTTAGCTTTGGTTCAGTGATACGGTATGTACGACTGGGATACCATTGCTGAACAAAGATATTTTGATATTAAACATGCATGAGTTTGTAAAAAATATGACATAAGTATATAGTAAATAAATAGCTTTTAGATGAACCGACGACTGTGACATGGTTCAGGACATTGCAACCTCTCCTGCTATGGAATTTTTAGGGTCCTCCTCAAAATTCTGCCCCACTTTAACGGGTTGATGCTTCTGACAACTGCTTGCGATGACTGCCTGAAATTACTTTGGAATTTTGAGGGTCCTCCTCAAAATTCTGCTCTAGTTTCCAATTGCGGGGGGAAATTAAGATTTTATTGAATTATGATCGAACCCATAAGGCTGCCTATGTATCCCCTCTTAAAGGGGAATCAGGTCAGACGTAGTTCAAATTACGTCATATAAGAAAGCATAAGATTACACATAGTAGTGCTTGACTGCATCTGAATTGATCGGTTTTGGCCAAACTTCTCCATCCATTTCTGCAAGTATAAGGGCTCCTCCTGTTAGAACCTGGTGAACCATGTATGGTCCTTGCCATTTGGGAGAGAATTCCTTTTGCCTTCATCTTGATACGGGAAAATTTTCTTTAACACCAGCTGCCCCGGTGTGAACTGTCTTGGTTTGACTCTCTGGTTGAAGGCTCTGGTCATTCATTTTTTATAAAGCTAACAGTAACAAACTGCATTCAGTCTCTTTCCATCTATAAGAGCAAGCTAATCATAGTGACTTTTCAAGCATTCTGCGTCGTCGAGTTTTGCTTCCTGTATGATCCTTAAGGAGGAAATTTCCACCTCGGCGAGAATGATTGCCTACGTACCGTAAACCAACATATAGGGGTTGCCCCATTTGATGTGCGTACAGTGGTGCAATACCCCAATAGAGAAAATGATAGCTTTTCATGCCATTGCTTATGCTTCTCTATCATTTTCCTCAATCTCTTCTTGATATTCTTGTTGGTGGCTTCTACGGCTCCATTCATCTGAGGCCTGTAGGCTGTAGAATTCTTGTGTTTGATCTTGAAGGTTTCACACATGGATTTTATCAAGTCACTATTGAAGTTGGAGCCATTATCATTAATGATTGACTCTGGAATCCCGAATCGACAGACGATACGGTCGCGGACAAATTCAGCCATGACTTTTTTAGTCACTACTTTGTAAGATGTTGCTTTGACCCATTTGGTGAAATAATTGATTGCTACTAGGATGAACCTGTGTTTATTGGAAGCGGCCGGCTCGATTGGACCAATAACATCCATTCCCCAAGCGGCGAAGGGCCATGGTGAACTTGTTGCATTAAGCTCATTTGGTGGCACCTTTATCACGTCTGCATGTATCTGACAGCGGTGGCATTTCCTTACATACTGGATGCAGTCCGTCTCCATAGTCATCCAGAAGTAACCAGCCCGGAGTATCTTCTTGGCTAAGACAAAACTGTTCATATATGGACCGCAGGTCCCAGCATGGATTTCTTCTAGCAGTTTAGATGCTTCCTCTGCGTCGTCACACCTTAATAATCCCAAATCAGGAATCCTCCTATATAGGATTTCTCCGCTGTGATAGAAATTATTGGACAACCTTCGAAGTGTGCACTTCTGAGTGGTGTTTGCAAGTTCTGGGTATTCTCCTTTTGCCAGATATTCATTGATGTCATGAAACCAAGGTTTTCCGTCTACTTCTTCTCTGACATGAGCACAGTAAGTTGGGTGATCATAGATCTTCACCGGAATAGGATCAATGAAGTTCGTATCTGGGTGCTATATCATGGATGATAGGGTAGCCAATGCATCGGCAAACTCATTCTGGACTCTAGGAACATGCTGGAACTCTGTCCTTGTGAACCTCTTTCTCAACTCTGATAGATGGTGCAGATAAGGGAGTATATTGGAATTCTTGGTTGCCCATCTCCTCGTACCTGATGTATGAGTAGGTCTGAGTCCCCAATTACTAGAAACTCTTGGATGTTCATGTCAATGGCCATCTTGAGCCCTAAGATGCAGGCTTCATATTTGACTATGTTGGTGGTGCACGAGATCCTGAGTTTGGATGACACCGAATAATGCTCACCGGTTTCCGACACCAGAACTGCTACTATGCCAACTCCTTCGAAGTTTGCTACTTTATCGAAAAACATTCTCCAACCATCATAGGATTCTGCAATGTCTTCTACTATGAATGACACCTTTTTGTCAGGAAAATACGTCTTTAGGGGTTTGTATTCTCCGTCCACGGGATTCTTGGCAAGGTGATCTGCCTATGCCTGTCCTTTGATCGCTTTCTGAGTTACGTAGACAATGTCGAACTCACTTAATAGGATTTGCCACTTGTCTAGATTGCTGGTTGGCATGGGATTCTGAAAGATGTACTTCAAAAGATCCATCCTTGATATGAGATATGTAGTATAGGCATAGAAGTAGTGCCTCAGCTTCTGGGCCACCCAAGTTAGAGAAAAACAGGTGCATTCTAACAGAGAATATCAGGCTTCGTACGGAGTGAACTTTTTGCTGGGATATTAGATGGCCTGTTCTTTCTTTCCTTTTTCATCATGATACCCGAGGATGCATCCGAAGGCACCATCTAACACTGCGATGTAGAGCAATAGAGGTCTACCTGGTTCAGGCAGGACTAAGACTGGTGGTGTTGACAAGTATTCCTTGATCCTGTTGAAAGCTTTCTGGCATTCATCGGTCCACTTGGTGGCGGCATCCTTTTTCAACATCTTGAAGATCGACTCACAAATGACTGTGGACGGTGCTATGAACTGGCTAATGTAGTTGAGTCTCCCTAAGAAACTCATCACGTCCTTCTTGTTCTTTGGCGATGGAAGTTCCTGAATGGCCTTGACCTTTGATGGATCCAGTTCTATTCCCCGTCAACTCACAATAAACCCAAGTAACTTTCTGGCAGGAACCCCAAATGCACACTTTGCGGGATTTAGTTTTAGGTTGTACCTCTGCAGTCTATTGAAGAATTTTCTCAAGTCCTTCATGTGATCAGTGGCCTTCTTTTACTTAATGATGATGTCATCTACGTACACTTCGATTTCCTTGTGTATCATATCATAAAAAATGGTAGTCATGGCCCTCATGTAGGTGGCCCCTGCATTTTTTTACCCGAATGGCATCATCTTGTAGCAGTACATCCCCCACGGCGTAATGAAATCCATTTTCTCAGCATCTTTTTCATCCATCCAGATTTGATGATACCCAGCAAAAAAATCTACAAATGATTGCAACTTGTGCTTGGCGCAATTGTCAATCAGGATGTGTATGTTCGGCAAGGGGAAGTCGTCTTTTGGACTGGCCCAATTGAGATCCTGGTAGTCGACACAAACCCTAATTTTCCCATCCTTCTTCGGTACTGGCACAATGTTGACTAACTATGTTGGATATTCCACTACCCTGAGGACTTTAGCTTTGACCTGCTTGGTGACTTTTTCTTGATTTTCAAACTCATATCTAGCTTGAATTTTCTAAGCTTCTGCTTTATCGATGGACATGTTGGGTCAGTCGGCAGTTTGTGTGCCATAATAGATGTACTCAAACCAGTCATGTCATCATACGACCAGGCGAATATTTCCTCATATTCTCTTAGAAATTATGTGTACTCTTCCTTTTTTGACGGTGATAAGTGAATGCTGATTTGTGTTTCTTTGACGTTTTCTGCATCTCCTAGGTTAATAATCTCAGTCTCGTCCAGGTTGGACATAGGTCTATTCTCAAAATTCTCAACTTCTTTGACAATCTCTTCTGGTATATCATCTTCCTCCGAGTCTATGTCTGTCAGTTATATTGTCTCATTGTATCTCACAATCATTGGTTCATCAAGATAAGTAATAGTAATGTTGTATGAGTAAAGTAATGAGGGAAAATAATAAGAGTATTGATTTATAAGAAAAATCAAAATTCTTTGATTAATTTCTTAACTTTTTTGAACAATGGAGCTCTTTCTTGCGAAATTTAAAATGCGAAAGGAAAGTCAACTAGTAAAATAAAAAATAGTGCATGATGCTTGTTCAGCCTTGCTACCCTGAGGCTCGCCGGGCTCTGGTGGTTTTCATGGTCTAATTATTGAGGTGCGCTCCTCTGCTCATAGCCTGTATGGAAGAGCTTTCCTCACCCTCCTCCTCAAAAATGACACAGCAATCCATATCATCGTCTTTTAGGAACAAATTCCTTACTGCTGCCAGTGCTTCCTCTTCTTCTAGAAAGTCTGCTCCAAATATGGTATTGGCTGCTCCAGCTGGTAGTAAGGACCAGGCATGGTGGCGACCAGTTGTTGAACTCCTCCCAAAAGTACTCATATCCCAAACCAAAAGTGGTACCATGTTTCTTTAGTTTGATAGGCTTAGCGATTCCTTGGAGGTTCTTGCCAAGTACCTTGCCCTGTTCATATCCGCTCCAGTTCAATATGCTTTCAATTTTGTTGTCCCGCCATTCGTTCTTGTCAACGGTGTTGACTCGCTCGATGTGGTGATAGGTCTCCCCGCCTATCTTTCTTCTGCCTCCGATTGCTGGGATGGTTTGGCAACTGTATATGGGATTGCTACCGTCGCCGTGAATGATCACCTCATAGTGGTTCCACTCAAACTTCACTGCCTGATGTAGTGTTGACGCTACGGCCCCAGCGCCACGAATCCATGGTCGTCCCAACAACAGATTGTAAGATGCCGGCACGTCTATTACTTGAAAATCAACATCAAACCAAGTAGGACCCATTTGCACACACAACTAATTTCCCTGATAGCGGACCTTTGGGAACCGTCAAAAGCTTTGACATTAATGGCCCCGTCCTTGATCTTATGAAGCCCTTTTCCCAATGTCCTGAGTGTTACCAATGGACAAGTATTGAGACTGGACCCTCCATTAATCAAGATTCTAGTGATACAGTAATTTTCACATTGCACGGTGATGTGCAATGCCTTCTTGTGACTCAACCCCTCTGGTGGCAGCTCATCTTCATGAAAAATGATCTTGTGACTCTCCAATATTTGCCCTACCATGTTTGCCATTTCTTCTTCGGTGATGTTGTTTGGTACATATGCCTCACTCAGCACTTTTAACAAGGCATTCTTGTGTGCATCGGAACTTTGTAGCAAAGCTAGGATAGAAATCTGTGTTGGTGCTTTGTTCAGCTGGTCAATGACCGAATATTCTTTGGCTTGTATCTTTCTCCAGAGACCGTTGGGCCTGGTTTTAGTGATAGTCGGCCGACCAGAGGCTTGCTTACTCGACTCAGCTAAATGCTCCGGAGTATAGACCCTACCGGTTCTTGTCATACCTTATGCTGCAACGGTTTCCCCGAACATGGCCTTCCCTTTTCTTCTTGCCTCGACCTTGTAGTCCTAAGGTATGGCATTTGTATGGAATGGTGTTACGGCTGATATTGCTACCGGAATGGGCACCTTTACTCTGAATGGAGCATGTATTTTGGAAGGTAGAACTGAAACTTCAAATGGTACAGGTGTGTTTGTCGGAGACCCAAACTCGACCTCAATTGCTGCTGGCATTCTTGTAGAGGATGGTGCTTCAAACTCAAGTGGCATAGACATATTTACCTCGGCATCCCTAGAAGGCTGAACCTAGACTACAATCAGATTAACGGTGACTACTGGCTTCTTTGGATCATCGCCTTCTGTGATCAAACCGATCGATCCCTTAGGGTCCCAGTCATCCTCTATCTCAATCATGTGAATGCCTCCACCCTTGTGGTCTGGTAGAGGGCTGCTGCGGACATTCAGAGCAAACTCCTTTACTACAATGATCTTGTTATCGATCAGATCCTGGATCTTATCTTTCAGGGAGTGGCATTCATCAATGATATGTCCTTTCATGCTAGAATGGTATGCACAGGATTTATATGAATTGACCCATTGAGAAGGGTTTTCAAAGGTTATAGCAGGTATAGGAGTGACATAACCAGTGGCTTTGAGTCTTTCGTACAGCTGGTCAATTGGTTCAGTAATGGTGGTATACTGTTTGGGAGGCCTGCGGTCCAAGATTTGGTCGAGGTCTAAGGAATTTTTGACGTATGGGAGGTGATTGATAGTGGGATGGTTAAGCATTGTAGGCTTGGTAGACATGCACAGGTTGGGAATATCTTGGTGAGGTAGGTTGATATGTGTGAGGGGGAGATGATTCATAAGTGGGCGGTGGAGTTTGGTAAGAGTGTGAGGGTGCTTGGTAGTTCGGAGTAGGTTGATATGTGAGTGGAGGCATTAGATAGGTTTGGTATTTAATAGGGGATTTGGTCCTCTGTGCAACCATTACGGTACCTATGTACCTTTTTTTGGACGTACCACCAGACTGTAAAGCCTTATTGGTAGCTTGTAAGGCTTCAAAGTTCGTAACTATACCACTCTTGACGCCTTCCTCAATCCTTTTCCCCAGCTTGATGATGTTAGAAAATTTATAATTCTCGATCAGCATTAGTCTTTCATAGTATTGCTGGTCCTGAGCCCAGACAAAAAACTTGTTCATTTGTTCTTCCTCTAAAGCAGGTCTGACCTTAGCAACTCCTGATCTCCAACAAGCCGCATACTCGTAAAATGTTTCCGTGGGCTTCTTCTTTAGGTTCTGAATGTAGAACACATCTGGCACATTTTCTGTATTGAATATGAATGTATCTATAAAGTCGGATGCCACGCTTACCCAGTTTGACCACTTCTTTGAATCTTGGCTAATGTACCAAGATAAGGCATCTCCCTTCAAGCTCCTCATGAAAAGCTTCATGCAGATTTTCTCGTCTTTTCCTACTCTAATCAATTTGTCACGGTATATTCTCAAATGGACCCTAGGATCCCCTGTGCCATCGAACATTTTGAACTTAGGAGGTTTGTACCCCTCAGGTAGTTCAACGTCGGGTTGTATGCAAAGATCTTCGTAATTTAGCCCCTCAATTCCCTTACTACCTTCAACGCCTTGAATTCTGCTAGCCAGCTTTTTAAGCCCAGGCTTCTGATGAGCGAGTCTTTATCATCAGACTTGGGTATGCTCGAAATAGGTTGTGCGGAGTGTGGCATGGTTTCCACGTAGATGGGGGTGTTATGATAAGTATGGAAGTGGTCATTTATGGAGTTCAAAGTTTCCGGGATGAGCAATGGAGTACTATTAAAAGTGTGGCAAGTATTGTACTGATGGTGAGGAGCGGGATGGTTTTGTAGTTTTGGGATATTTTGTGTCGGTGTGGGGTATATTTGGGGTAGTGAGGGAAATTGATAGATTTGCCAAGTTTCAAACTTGGTCAAGTTCTTCTTGAAATTTCAACAACTTTTGCTCGAGCTGGGATGCACTTTCTTTGGAAACCTGAGTACCATGAGTGACCTCTACTCGTTCAGTTGAGTTTTCCTTTCTGGTGTTGTTCAAATCTTCAATGCTTCCTTTGTTCCTTTTTCTGATGGGACTAGGAGGAGGAATGGGTGGAGGGCCATTGGATCTTGTGGAATATGATGACGATGCCAGAGTGCACGAACTAACCTTTGGGGAGGGGAGTAAAAAAAAAGAATAAAAACAAAAAGGTAACAAGTTAGTGAGGATTATAAGAAAAATGTTGTGATATTTAAACACATAGTGCAAGAATGTAAATCGTGTCCTAATTTGGGGAACCTCTTTATGACCGAGGTAGGCCTAGCGACAAGTTGTTTTGGAGAACTTAGAATGCTAAATTCCTCATTTTATTGATAGAAGTAGACGAATCCCAAAACGACACTAAATAACAGGAAATAAAATGACACTAATGGCCATTGGCCTTATTACATTCACAAAATGAAAGAGTAAATTCCTATCTACTTGGTCCCAGAAGGACCTTCCCTAGACTCGGCATCTTTGGCTCCATCGAACAGCTTCACTAGCTTGTGAAGTCCCAGCGACGGGTAAGCTCTGGCCAGGTGTTCGCCCTTGTTTCCTTCAGCATTATGGAAATCCTCGATTCTTTAAGGAAATTTTCTTTCCAGCTCCACTAAACCCCGTTCCAAGTATCCCAGCCATTTGTTGGCACTGACAGCCATGTTTTTCCACTCTTCAATCAGCCTTTGGTTGGCTTCTTGTATTTCATGGTGCTCACTTTCACATTCTCGAATCCTCTTACGCGATTGGTTGTACTTGACCTATGCTTCAACCTTTTCATTGATGATCCTGTGACCTCGAACAAACCCGGGTTGACCCAGACCATTGTGATTATCCTCCATCCAGCCCGAATAATAGGAGCACAACCTGCATGGTATATGTCCGGTTCAATGGTGTCCTTTCCCATGACAATCTTGCAATTCCACATATGCTGAGCCTGGCACCTTTAAGGGCTATCGTCATTCTGGAAATTAGCCTGGAAGTGACTTATCTTGTCGACCCTTAGTATAACCTACTTCCTACCCGCTTGTCTCATAACCCGAAAAGGTACGTAAGGGTGCATTCCTCTTAAGTCGATTAGTATTAGGAAAGATAGGTCCCTAGAATTGGATGATGAACTCCTCGGTTGGGAACCACTCGAACATCCATTATACTTGGTCCTCAGTCAGATTTTCAAAGAGTTCGACCCATTCTCTAGCATTCTTCGATTAGGCGAACATGTTGGGCATGTAATTCATTCACTTTGGGTGATGAAAAATGATATGATCATCCCAGTCCCATCGATGGATTTCCTGTCTGTACTTACCCTTTTGGAGATGTTCCACGAGCCAAAGTTGAAGTAGCAAATTACAAACCTCGAAGTGTTTGGCTCCCTGTTGACACCTTTCTAGGGCTCGGCATATTTCTGCAATGATCATTGGTACGAGACTGAATGGTTATCTGTAAATTACCTCCATTAGATTTTTGGTGACCATAGCTAGCCTGGTATGGATCCTTGCTTTCTTCGTTGGAAATACTATCATCCCTAAGAAGTAGAACATAAAGACAAAGACCATTCGGTGGATATGCCTCAATGATGTAAAGGCGAACTCATCAGGATAAGTACGGTAAGATTTGCTATGACCGTACCTGTTGTACAAATAGTCAAAGGGAATGTACGACTCTTTCAAACATGTTAAGTCTGGATTCTTCTTTAAATCCATCATTTTGAGAAAACCTCTACCCTTGCAATTTTCCGGCATCAACAAATCCGGAGTTTCCCATGGTATACCAGCCAGTCCTCCTATTTCCTCGAGCAGGGGTGCCATCTCAATATCTCTGAAGAGGAACAAAGACCTATCATAATCCTAGAATAGAGTAGCAGCTTTTATGATTTTGTTGTTGTGTTGGATTTCCAGGAGAGAAGGTAGATTTCCTAGTTATTTCTGGACAAGGGTCTGATCACTGGAATAAACATCCTTCTACCAGCGTAGCAATTTTGGGTGGATGTTGGTGACCATGCTGAATCTGGGGACTTCGTGCCTCATATTTCTGCAAAACAAAAGGGTTGTGCCCTTACCCCCACCAGACTCGACTATCAATAATTGGCATAAAAGCAATTAGTTCTCCAAATAAATGCACAAAATGTGGTAGTGTCCGTTTGGGTTTTAGGGAAACACAGTGGACTTTGGACAAGGCTATCTTAAAGAGTCATTATGTGGACAACATAACTGACTCAGCTAGGTTTGACCATGATGCATGCACAATTAAACTGAGTAAGGTTTCTATGGGGTATTAGACTGGTACCCTTAAGTGGACAACTCAAGAGGGGAAGGCGCGGAATTGTCGACTACACCATTGATCAACTGGTTTTACTACAAATATGCCTTTGTTGGATCTAGGGGGTGATAATATTGGAAGATCACAACCACTCATTATAAGCGTTGCTATGGTATTCTGTTTGGCACGAATGGAATATGATGTTGAAAACATGCTTATGTAATAATTAAAACAAGTTGTCACGTATTTGCAAGTTATGAAAGCAGTAAATACAACAGTTCTTCATAATTTTAAATAATAATAAAGGAAAGCAGTAAAAGAAATAAGGGACAGAAACGAAAGACAAGTTAGTTTTGTAGTAGAAGAGGAAATTAAATACTTAAAGGCATTAGCAAATAAAGGCATATAAAAGAAGCGTAAAGCCACAATAGTATCCTGAAATGGTAAAATCCTAAAAGAAATCCCCAGCAGAGTTGCCATGCTGTCGCGCCCCCTTTTTCTCGCGAAATCGGATTTATGACATTTGGAGGGACAACTCATTCCTTTTAGGAACTGGGTTTGCATTTGAAGAGTCGCCACCTAATGATTGGGGTGAATTAGGACACCAAAAGAGTTTGAATTGAATAACCAGAGATAGGGTAAGGGCTTGAAATTATTCTAAAGGGAAGGTATTAGGCACCCCTCGGAATCCACTAGTGTGGTTCCTGGCCAGACAATTATTGTGACTTTAGGTACAAGTAACACATAGGCAAGTAAAGCTTCAAATAAGAGGGTATTTTCATACAATGGTCACAAATAAACAAAGTCAGAAAAAACTAAAGAGAGTTGCTTTTCTTAGAAGAAATGGTTTTAAAATTTGGAAAAGAAGCAAGGTATCAAAGAAACAAAGGGAAGGGGGTCCTAGGTTTATAAATAATATGGATCACCCCACATAACATCCGGTAATCACTTCTCAGTGAGGGGCTACACGTGATGTTATCGCGTGGTCATCATATCCATAACTACCCTTTCCCACCCCGTTAAGGTATTAAAGCGCGGAATGGTCTCGTTTACTTATTGCATTCTATTACCCGCCCCAATCCTATCAGCCCCGGAGGTACTTGGGACTACTAATCCTAAGGGAGGAGATATTGGGTTTATTTGTGGTTTCAAATGGTAAAATACTATGGTGATAGAAAAAAACACATATAGCAAGTTTGGGGAAAGCATATAAGCAAATAAAAGGCTTAAATACACCTTCTTTAAACAGAGAAACACATAATTTAGCATGTCTTCCACATACTGTTTAGAGGATGATTAAACTTAAAAGGCTGAGGAAGACTGATTTATTACATAGTTCAGATAAGAAGCCCGAATCAGGCCTGCCTGCTGGTTGTAGCTGATAAAAATAATCTGATTCAGTTTATAATTTTAGCCCTAAGGCTTGCCTAGGTGTTAGACGAGGATCCTATAGGCATGATATCTATTTATTTCAGAAACAACGAATTAATCTGAATACATACTGATTTAAGAAAAGTTGTCAGTTATTAAAGAAAGGCAAGTTTTAGGAAAAGATCATGAATTCTGCGACTGGTAATGCACCATTAATGCTGGTTTTAGACTTATAAGCGAGTGAAATGATTCAGACTTGATTAATAGCTCCTGTAGGCATGCTTTCTACACGTTGCTGATTTTAAACACTCTTATAGACATAATAAAAATGCAGAAACCCTATAAACATGATATCTAGGTACTGTATTTTATATGAACATGACATCTGATTGCAGTTGGCTATTAAGACCTATAAGCATGATTGCCTAATAAAGAATAGATATGTAATATTCAGAAAGACCTATAGGCATATTTTCTATATGCATATACAGTATTCAGATTTATAGACATTGTATTTATATGAGAGAATGCAGGATTCCTAGAGACATGTTATCTATATGAGAGAATGCAGAATTCCTATAGACATGGTATCTATATATGAGAATACAAAAATTCAGAAACTCCTATAGGCAGGATATCTACATATGAGAGTGCAGAAATTCGAAAACTCCTATAGGCAGGATATCTACATATGAGAGTGCAGAAATTCACTCCTATAGGTAGGATATCTACATATGAGAGTGCAGAAATTCAGAAACTCCTATAGGCAGGATATCTATATATGAGAGTGCAGAAAGATATCTACATATAAGAGTGTAGAAAATTCAGAAACTCCTATCGGCAGGATATCTACCCCTTTTGCATACATGGTTAACCCTCCCATTTTCATTAGCTATCCCCGAGAGTTTTATTACAAAGCTATTATAGCCCAGAAAAAGAAGTAAACTAAAGAAAATATATCAGAAATTAAAAATACAACTAAGGAGAGCATAATTCAGACTTCATGTCTGAAGTATGAAGTAAACCAACTCTAAGAGATCATATTTCAAAGCCTTTCTCCCATTTGGGGTGTGTCAAAATTCCCTAAGAGTCTCCTATGAACTCCGGGCAGTTCTTACACCCAAATGTATCACCAGATTAAGACATAGTGTAGTGTCAAGGGCGCCCTCAAGTGTCCAAGCTCAGAGGGAACTCAAGGTCCTAAGGCAAGGCTCACAAGAGGGGGGGGCAGAACTTAGGGACTAAGAGAGAGTACAAGTGCAGAAGTATAATTCTGAAAGGGGAAAGGGAAAAGGGAAACAACTTAAATCAAATACACATAAGGGTATAGGGGAATGGGGGAGTTGCAAAAGGCAAAAAAAAGGCAGGCTGATGGGCATACCTAGCAATGGGAGATGCTGGCATACCCTTAGGCCTATTAAAATATATTGTTTAGAGGTTAAGACCTCCATGGATCGAACTTAATTCATGGACAACAACTTACATTGCCATGATTTAAGTCATAACTCAAAACACATAGGGGTAATAGGGAATGAGGGTTCATAACAAACAAACAGAAGGAAATTAGCATGCCAATTTAAGTGCTGAGATCTACAGAAACAACAAGCAAACATGGACACACAAGCATTAAATACACATTGTTATGATGCTAAAAATTAAATCCGTACGTACCGGTTTCAGAGAAACAAACAAAGAAAAAGCAGTAGGTCTTGTGAATAGGCCACAGTGTAGACAAGAAGAGAATATTATTATGTGTGAGTATGAGTTCAGAAAGATTCTGAATTGTGTCTACTTTGTGTTAAAGAGTTGTGCATTTTTAGCGTTGAAAACCAGGTAGAGATAAGGTAAGAAAATAGTTAAGGAACTGATTGTCAATAAATTACACAAGACTTCCCTTAATTAAGGGATTTAGATTCAAACGGGTAAAAACAATTTAAGGAAATAAATTAAAAAAGCACTTTGTGCACATCATGTTATTAGGGGAAAATACATAAAAGGTTATTTAATGACATGGTTTTGAAGTACACGGTTGTACAAATAAGGTAAGAATATCAATTAACAACCAGCAAAAAAAATCAGGGATGTGGTAATTACTGACCCATGAATGAACCAAGTCACAAAAGCTGAGAAGGGTTTTAACTTAGAGAAAATCAGCATACAATGGAAAGAAATCATTAAGACTTTTTCAGAGGGAAGTATGAACTAATCACAAATTTGAAAGCCACTTTAGAGGGAAGTTCATCATTTATAAGGAGCATACGAACATGTCAAGCATGAAAGAAGATTGTCGTGTCATTGTAAAATCAGTAGGAAAATCCAGTGTAGAAGAGTTTAGCAAAAGTCAGAATCATATGAAAATAAGGATGTCCAAACTCAGTTCAGAGACTTGAAGTTGGTCTGAAAGAGGTTGGGGCTTTGAAATAAAATCCTAGTTCAAACAAATCACATAACCAAACCTGGAAGAACCCCCAAATTCTAGGGTTTCCACCATTGATCGAGTACAAAGATAAGAAACCTCTTGCATGTTTCTTTCAGCATCAAAAACTCATGAAAAAACAATGATAGCAAAAAACACACAGAACATAGTAGAAGGATTCAAAGAAAATAGAGTAGAAGAAGCTAATACGAAACATGATGGAAAAAACTGATAAGAACAATAGGAGAAACATGCTAAGAATTTTTAGAAGAAACTTAAACAGAGCTCAGTAGATGGAACTTAATAAAGGAACTTAAGAACTTATTATTGGAAAATATAGTAGGAGAAACACACAAGAACACAGGAGAAAACAAAAATACAATAGAGAAGTATACGAGAACATCGTAGGAAAACTCAGTAGGAGAAGCATACAAGAACATGGTAGAAAAAAATACAAGCACACAGTAGAGGCAAATACACACAAAAGAAAAAAGAAAGAAAGTTAGAGAAAAATTTAAATACTTTTTCAGAAAACTCTAGATCGGAAAAGAAATGGCTTTGAAAGTAGATTTCTTTTTGAAAGAAAATCCAGAGAAATTGTTTGAAAACTGAGGGTAAGCATAGATGCATAATGGATCTGAAGGAATCGGAGAAAACCTCGAAGGATTAGGGTTACAGAAGAACCCTAGTAGTGAGAAAGGCTTTGAAAGGTCATCGATCTAAATCAGAGAAGTCAAAATCAAGCTCTAGCAACCATGGTACGTCGGAGTAAAACCGAAGATGGTCGTGGAACTCGAATCAAATGAAACCTGGACAAAACCTCTTCGTGATCAGGCCTTGAATCTTTAAAGATCAGGCGCGTGGGAGTCATATGAGGTCGGTGTAGGGCTTCCATAGCCTTGGAAGCCATGGATTCCGGTAGCTTTCAGGACAAAAGTGGTGGCTAGGGTTTGAGAAGCTTTGAGAGAGTTTGAGACAATGGAGGGTTCAGAGACGACTGGTAGGTGGAAAATGAGAAGGTTTTGGGGTCATTTGGAATTAATTAAGGAATGGGAAACGTGAGCCATTGATGTGTTAGATCAACAGATGGGATCTAAAGGGGGGTCGGGTGGGTCATTTAAACGGGCTATGGGTCGGGTAATTTTAGGAATTTGGCTGGGGTTCAATTGGGTTTAATTAGGGTAGAATTTAGGCTACAATCGAAATAAAATCTGGCTAGATTTTAAATAGCCATTTTCTCCATTTATTTTATAAAAATAGCAAATTGAATTCTAGAAATAAATCAAAAGCACTAAAAATGATTTACAACATATAACCATCAATTTAAAAATACTGGACTTAATTTTTATAAATAAAAATGCAATCAAATCATAAAGGAGGCTAATATTGCAATTATATGCAATTTAGCTTTTAAAAATGCTAAACAAATTTGTAAAAAATATGTAAAAACTATCTGAGCTATAGTCTAGCATAAATATAAGAGTTCAATAAGTGAATTATCAAAATGATAATTTTGGGAATACTTATTGGGTTTTTCTTGATAAAATAGGGCAATAAAATTGATTTAAAATCTTTAAAAATTGAGAAAAATAATAGGACCTTGGGATATACTTACCTACACATATATATGTTGTTTTGAAAGGTATTGTGTATACAAAAATATATAGGAAAAAATTGAGTATCAACAACAAACATCAAGTGATTTTTCGGGACCATTGTATGCTCAAATCGTATCTAAGGTCATTGTGGGCCCCCCGACTCTAGGTCTTCAGTAATCCCTTAGATTGTGTGGTGAATAATTGAATTGTAAGTCCAATTTGCGAGCCATTGGTCTAGAACTTGCCCTGAATGTTTGTTGAGGCAAAATCATAAGTGAATTTTGACTTGAGACATGATTATAAGCTCTCCTTGGTCCAAATGATAGTTTGAACAATTCAATAGCCTGCCAATGATAAGATCCCTAGTTAACCCGTTTGAGCCTTAAACTTTTTTTTTTCAAGAACCATGATACAAGCCTATACATGTTCTAAAAGATACCCTCTCTTGGTACCCAATCTTTTCTTTAGCACATGGCAAAAAATTATAAGTTTGGGGGAGAGACGAGGATTGCAACAAAGTGGTTAAAAGGCACAAAAATGAAATAAAGGAAAGGCAATGAAATAGAAAGAAAAGCAAAAAGACGAAAAGAATGTCCAATGTGAAATTAGAATAAAAAGGGATTCAAGAAAAGCAAAGAATGAAAGGTGTGGAAACTTGAAAAAGGAGAAAATGTGTGAAATGCCTAAGAAAGAGTGACAGTGTGTCTCTCTAACCCCTTAGAAAAAAGTGAAACTGACACAAAAAGTCAAGTGAATGGAAGCCAAACAAATCAAAAGAAGTGCTTAAGGTAAGATGGAACCCACTAGGACCAGAACATTCCCTACCCTAAACGAAAAGCCTTCACAATGTCTCCAAGAAAGCTGTATATGATCTTGAGTTGAATAAAGCTTACATTAGTGGATACTCACATAAAGGGCAAGCATATGGTACCTAGAGCCGGACTTGTGACTTTTTCTTGAGAGTGATGATTGAATTCCCATTAAATTCATTTTGCGTGCCACTATTCTAAAGGTGAGGTTCGCTTAGGGTGAGTTAAAGATGTGTGAGTTTGGGTTCCACAATGACCAAAGTAATTGAAAGAGTCTTTGATGTGTTGAGTTAACTCTTGATGCTCTTCTGTCGCACTTGATCCATGGTTTTTCAAAGAGTAAAGGTTGTTAATGATTCATTTGTAGTGAGGTTGTTAGTCCCAATTGATGCTAGTTGAGGTTACTTTAGGACAGCTGAAAATTTCTTGGATTTTCCCTCAAGAGGTGGGTCTTATTTTGTTTTCTTGAGGACAAGCAAAAGCTTAAGTTTGGGGGAGTTGATAACTAGGGATTTTGACGCATTTTATACTCCTTCTGTCTTATGCTTTGATCAAATATTCATATAAAATAGTGCCAAAAGGTTCACAAGTTGTGCTTGATTGCAGGTTTGATCAATAAAGTGACAGAATATCAAAGATCGGCTCAAAAGGAGTGAAACTTGCACAAGTGACAAAGGCAAGGCATGCTCAGGCAAAACAAGCCCAGTACGGCCGCACTACACTTTGTGCAGTCCACACTGGGAGATTCAGAGAGCTGGTATTCCAGGCATTAAGGCAGTGCAACTGCACTAGGTTTTGTGCGGTCCGCACTAAAGGCAATGCGACCGCACTATCATTCTGTGCGGTCCGCAGAGCCAAGGTTCAGAGAAGATGAAGAATAAAGTTTTGAAGCTTGTTCGGTCTGCAGTCCATTCTGTGCGGACCGCATTAGAGGCCTCTGCGGTCGCAGTCCATTCTGTGTGGTCCGCGAAGCCCAAGTTCAGAGAGCAAGATTTTTGAAGTCAAGAGCCCAATGCGGACCGCGGTCTATTTTGTGCGGTTTGCACTAACCCCGTAGGGGCAATTTTGTCTAGATTTTTCAGCTTCATATAAATAGATTTTTTTCTATTTTTAGGGTATCAGATATTGTATTACATTAGCTGCGCTCGTGGGTCGACTTTTCTTAGCCATTTGGGGCATTTTTACTTACTTTTCATTATTGAATCTCTGTATTTAGCTTAGCAATTAATTAATATGTGTTTTATCTTCTTCTATTTCTTGTTTTTCTTCTTTGAATATGAGTAGCTAGACCTCATAGCTAGGGTTGCGGCTCAACCCTAGTGTGGGTAATTGATGGGTCTTGCATTTTAGGGCTAAATTGACTATGGGTGTTTGATATTTGGGTCAATTTCATGGTTAAATTGATGAGTTAGTGGTTGCAAACACTGGTTTTTGTTTAGTTGACTAGGGTTCTTCTTGAGAAAGAGAGCCTAAGTCTCTGAAATTGATCCAACAAGGAATTGGAGCGTACTCAAGAGATTGATATCCCCAATTAAATTGTTAAACCTCGAGAGAGTAATACCCGACTTGAACCCTAGTTGCTTGTGCAAATTTGCATACCCAATTGATCTTGAGAGTCAATTGGGCAAAAATCACTTGAACCACCGAGAGGTATAGAGTAGGTAAATTAGTGCAACGGTTATATCATATTCCCCAAATATGTCAAAAATGCCTTAGACTCAAGTACCCGTCAATTGACCACCTAGGCGGAAGTCACTACCCTAGTGCCCTTTAAACCATTAGATACAACTTGTAATATATAACTCTTAGCTTAATTTACAATTTGTAGTTTATTAAAAGTAGAATTATAAAGAAAACCCAAAAATGATGAGAAGTGCAACTTGGAACGCATACGCAATCCTAAACTAAATAGATACTCGATTCCAATTCTAGCTTCCTGTGGATATCCATCCCGACCCAAAAATTGGATAAAAGCTATTGCGGCCCTCTCTTGCTACTTATTAGTAGTGTGGAGTTGGCAGCAATCGATGACCCCATGCACACTGAGGCAACATAGGGAGTTTTGTTAACTCTCTACCCTTTCTTATTCTGATTGCTATTAAGTATTGAGGACAATACTTGTTCTTATTCAGGGGATGGTCTATTTTGATTGATTTGATATGACATGGCTTGTAATAACTTTAATACTCTTTTCCTTTTATCTTTATTCTCTCTTTCATTATGTATATATTCCTCCATCTCTTTTGATGTATATATTCTATTGCCCTCAGTTTGTATATTCATTTGTCTTACTTTCAGTAGTTTATCTCATAGCTTCTTTAGTTTGTTATTTTTAGTAGTATAACTTCTTATTTACTTTAATAGCTTCTTTTTGATTTGGTAGGCTTATTTTTATGTTAAAGTGAGCAATAAGCCTTTGGTTTTCTTAATGCCACAGCTCTTAAAGGGGTCAAGTATGCTTTACTTGTTACCAACACATTTAACTATACTGACACTTGGCATCAGGGTCTCCGTGCGTGACATTTTTGGTACGCACAAAGCTATTGGAATCTGCTTGTGGTTAGGCTATGATGAGGCACCAGGATCTGCGCGCTCGACATTGTCTGTGCGCGCGGTGTTGTTGGCATCACCATGATCTGTGCACGCAACATTGTCTATACACGCGACACTATTGGCATCTGCCAGCTACTGGTAAGGGCTATTAGTGGGGCGACAGAGGCACATATGTGCTTGTCACTTGGCGCTGCCGAGACCATAAAGTCGGCCATGGTGCTGGGCACTAGGCATTAGGATGCTTGCTAGGATGCCATGGGGCATGTCCAAGGGGTCATATGGCATGGCCGGAAAGCAGAATATGACATTACTTTCGCGCATTACCTTCTACCCTATAAATACTTACTTACACTCGATATTTATACTAAATTTAATAATTTAATATTTATAATTAAATATTAAAATGAGAATATGTATCACTTAATTATAGTTAAATGTATTGGTAACAAGTGAAGCATACTTGACCCCTTTAAGAACTGTGGCATCAAGTATACTTCACTTGTTACAAACACATTTAACTATGGCCTTATGGTTAAAAACAAGTTCTTGGCAAGAAATAGCTTTAATTAGTGACCTTTAGACTCTTATGTTGACTTGAGCAATCATCGAGTGGTTTAGTTGAACCATTAGCGATTTTCAATTAAATATGGTTGTTATAGGCCCTCGAATCTATCCTCTTTAACAATCCAATTTGGTGAGAAGTGAGATTTTTGTTTCAAGTCCAAGTACCCGTGCGAATGGTCTAGAACTTGCGCCGAATGTGTTTCTAGGAAAAATACTAAGTTTTGTTTGGCTTGATAAATGATTGTAGGCTCTCCTTAATTGACCCGCTTGAAATTTGCCATGTCCCACCATTGTTGCTATCCCTAAACCCATTTGAGCATAAAACCTTTCTCATTTGATAGCCACGTTACAAGCCCTTACCCGTTTCATAGTGACCCTCTCTTGGTACCCTAGCTTTCCTTATCACTCTAGAGAAGTAATAGGCTAAAACATAAGTTTGGGGGAGAGACGAGGAGGTTGAAGTGGTAAAAAGGCACAAAAAGTAAATAAATGAAGAAAAAGGAAAGACAAAGAAAAAGAAAGAATGAACAAGAGAAAAGTGAATAAAGTGAAGAGTTTAAGGAATTCAAAGAAAAGAAATTATACAAAGCATAGAAAAACCAAAGAAGGATAAAATGACCATCATGACGGAGAAAGAGTGATGTTAAGTCTCTCTATCTCCCCCGAGGAAAAAGACAATGACTCTAAGAGTCGGCAAAACATGAGCCAAAAAGAGAAAAATGGAGTTCTTAAGGAAGGATGAACTCGTTCTTATTCCAACATTACCTACCCCTGTCCAATAAGCCTTCATTACATTCCGAAAAACCTTACGTGATTTCAAGCCAAGTGGACTTACATTAGTGGTGATTTACATGAGGGGCAAGTATCTGGTACCTAGAGTCGTACCTGTGACATTCTTTTGGGAAGGATGATCGAACTTTTCACAAATCCCTAAATTAAGTGCTACAGTCTTAAGTGAGATATGCTAACGAAGCGTAGAGGGGGAGGAGTTTGGGATCCACAATGACCTACATGAAAGAGAGAGCTTCCTTGATGAATTAACTCAACTTTTGATGCTCTAGTGACATATTTGAACTATTGTACTTGAAAAGTCAAATCATTGACTTGTTGATAATTCATAAGTAGTGTGGGTAATTCTTGGTCCCAATTGATGTGTGTTTGATTCACCTTAGGCTAGCCGAAATAGATCTTTTCTTGTGGAGATGGAAATTACCTTATTTGCTTGAGGACAAGCAAAAGGTCATGATTGGGGAAGTTGATAAGTAGGGATTTTGACTACTTATTTGCACATTTTACTTTCGTTTTAGCTCAAAAATGCTTAAAGGTATTCCCGAGAGCTGATAAAATGTGCTTACTTGCAAGATTATTGGAAAATGAACCAAAGAGATGAAAATCAACTCAAGAAGGAGTAATTTTGGATAAGGATTAAAACAAAGAAAAAAATAGCAAAGTATGGACCACACAATATTGTATGCGGCCGCATAGCATGAAGAGACCTCTAATAGATTTTCTTTGCAAGTTGTGGACCGCACAATCATTGTGCAGTCGGAGGAGATGAGGTTGAGAGAGATGTAATTTTGGTCCATCTAGAAGTGTGGACAACACCATTATTGTGCGACTGCAAAATCAAAAGTGCGGTGTCCGCGGAAGTCTCTCATGTCAAAGCTCGAGCTCAAGAGTGTGGCCACACTGATAAACGTGCGGTCCACAAAATCTGAAGACGTGCAGCCCCAACCTAGAATTGTGCAACCGCAGAAGTCTATCCTGTAAAGCCAGTATCAAAGTGCAGACCACACACAAAATTGTGTAACAGCAGAACCTCTGCATGGGCAATTTTGTCCGATAATTTTAGTTGTGTATAAATAATCTGTTTTGTCAAAATTAGGCCATGTTTTGAACACCAAAAAGTAGATAGCCATTTTCCTTTACTGCTCTGGGTAACTTTGTGATAGTTTATCATTTTAACATTAGATTTTCTTCCTTTTATCATCTAATATGAGTTCAATCTTATTTTCTTCATTACTTTCTTCAATTTTCTCTATGAGTAGGTAGGGATTATTTGGATTGGGTCAGGGATATTTAGCCTAGTTCTTGCTTGAATTGAAGAATTTATGGGTGCAAACATTGATTCATGCCTAATTAACTTAGTCTCTACTTGAGAAAGAGAGATTAAGTCTAGGAAAAGTTGGCTAACAAGGAATTGGGGTGAAGTAATGAAATTGATAGTCCCAATTAAAGGGTTGAATCTAGAGATAGTAAGACCCGACTTGAGCATCTATCACTTGTTTTGTGAATTACTCATTTGGACTTGAGAAAGCCCAATTGGTCAAAACTACTCTAACTTTTGAGAGGTCTTGAGTGGGTAATACGTGTGATTGCTATATTATGCTCCAACCAAGCAAACTTGCCCTAAATCCTACAATTCGTTAGGTAACCACCTAGGTGGAAGTCATGATCCTAGATCTTTTATAAAAACAACAACACCAAAATTATCGTTCTCTAGCTTTTCATTTGCAAACATTAGCATAATCATTAGAAGTAGAAAGAAACAACCAAACATATGGAAGTGCATTTTGGGCACATCATACACTTAGTTTAGATATATACCTAATCCAATATAAGCTCTCTATTGAATCGACTCCGACTCATGTTGGGTAATTATAATTGCATCGACCGCTTCACAATCCCAATTAGTGGTGTGAATTTGGGCGACATCAGATCCCATGACATAATACTTTATAAAATCTCAGGAGAGGTTCAGGTACCTAAAAATATGAATGACGAGATCTTTATGCTATGTTTATGAAAAAAGGAGATTGGAACCAATATAAAATGTCTGTCAACTACTTTTATGATAATGCT